>SSNP01000027.1:1318581-1332947 GCA_006937955.1 Pachypanchax playfairii
GGAAAAGGAGGAGGGGGGGGGGGGGCTACAACGCATGCGCACTCAAAAAACGACAAACAGCCGTTGAGCTTCTCATTCGGAGCAAAATCGTATGTAATGCCTTTAACGCATTTAAGAGCACTAAATTATCTGGAATGTGAAAATTTTCTTAATACCTTCCTGTTGAACTTAAAATAACTAACATAATATTTGTCCCAGCGCAGAATATGTTCTGGATATGTGAAGCCAGGAGACTGCAAAACATCAGCACTTCCCATTTCATTGTTTTTGCGTTTCTTCAGAGCTGAACTTCAAATTGTATGTTAAATGCAATTAATTACACAGCCCAATGCTCAGTCACTAATATTTTCAGATAATTAACTGTTCAGACTTCAGATAAATAAACGTGTGTACTGAGAATCATAATTATGATCTCAAAGTTTCCGCTTCTGGCTATGAACTTGATGTTACAGTGTGTTCATCCAAGTTAACGTTCTGTTTCAGTCTGAAAAGATTTGCACATGCTGCAACCAGTACAAAACTCCATTGCTCCCCTAAGGCAGTTTTCATATTTAATTCACTATTTCATTAAAAAATTCTGTTTATCTTTGCAGCACTAAGTGCACGTGTGTGTCACTGTCTGTACTCAGTGTAGTTCAAAGTAGTCACAAATTCCTGCAATCATCCAGACGGAGCAGAAAGGAATAGTCATTATAGGAAAGAACTGTGTGAGGACAAAGAAAGAGAATCTGATTACTCAAAAGATGGATGTACACACATCTTAAAAACAAATTCACTGCCTTCAAACAGACTGAACAACATGAAAACAATAGATGGAAAATTTCGAGGTTACAAATGGACAGAACACACATTAACACATGAAACAACAAACACAATGAGGTCTCTGTGGACGACACAAGCAGCTAAATCTGCTCAAAGGGAAAACGCAGTAGTCAATGGGGATTCCAGCTGGCAGTACGTAATAACTCATAGAGAAAGAAACACTCATACACACGCCTTCAAGTGTTTCAGAGAACAGAGTTGAGGATCTGCTTCAGGCACGAGATGGGAAAATAAAAGCATTACATTCCAGCTCCATTAATTTAAGAAAATATAAACAAATTAGCAAAGCAAATGAAGCTTAAACTGAAAGGAAGTTTGCCTCTCCTGCACCTGATCCTCGTTAAACAGTTTAACTGCAAGCTGAAATGTTTAAAGTTTAGAGACCCACTCTGATGAAAATGGTGTTTTTCGTGTTGTTAATATGTTCTTGTGGCATTTTTCTGATTCTAGAGGACATATCTTACCATTTCATACAAATTTCAGGACTTTGTGGTTATTTCTTAAGTATTAACCAGTAATATGAAACATTTTATATCTAAAAAACGTCAGGAAACACTGATTAACAGACCTTTCAATCTGTCTGCATTAAAATTCGGATGGTTCCGGCTCGTTCCGTGTCAGGCTTCGGCAGCAGCTCGTTCATATTCATTATCTGAATTCGCTGGACTCAGATTGGCTAACAAACTAGCCTATGAGAGCAAGGTATCCTGTTTCCTGCCCCAATGCGCATGGCAACCGCAGATATTGCTGGGTTTCACATGACGTTGCGTTGACGTCACCAAATGCAGATGGGGGTCAGGAAGTAACCGCCGCTGCATAGAACCCTGCTGAACTCTGCCGATTCGGCTTAAAAATACCCAAAATCTGTGCGGTCTACGGTTGTTGCAACCGCTCTAATCGGGAGAAAGACAAACGTTTTTTTCGTGTCTCGAAAGTCGTGTGCCACAAAGGTCTTAATTTTAAAAAACTTACCGAAAGAAGACGGCAGAAATGGATCACTTATCTCGAGCTAAAAACAAGACGCGCAGAGACGGACAATGCTAGAGTTTGTAGCGATCACTTTCTAAAAGGTTTAATAAAAGGGTTTAATAAATGTTCTAGTGTTTTAGTGAACATTTACTTAGAAACACATCTACAAAAATGGCAGGTAAACAAGTTTTTCTCTGGCCATAAACCACGTTTTTAGGGGGGGTTCTGTGGATCTCTGTGAATGATTGAACTACATTATAGAAATATATAGAGAGAAATTACTTAAAATCAAACAAATCTAATAGAAATTTGGATTTAAAAAGGCATAATAAGGTATTTACATGTAGATACTAGCACATAAACACACTCGTTATTAGCATTAGCAATAGTATTATTATCACAAATTAAAAAAGTAGCACAACTCACGACTTACCCGTGCAAAAACAAGACGACAGTCATTTAAAGCTTCTCTGGATCCTAAATCGTTGACCCAAACTGATACAAAATAGTTGTAGGCTTCCAGGCTTTTGAAGGCTTTCATTTGATTTGCTGTGTAAAAAGAGGTGTGCAGGACGAGATAATTTGTTATGTCGATAGCTTCAATACAGGGTAAATCCTCCAGACTGTATTTAAAGTCCGATCTTTTTTAACTATACGGGTCATAACCTAAATGAAGATATATATTTTCGCGATATCGCGTCTGTGCTAGTCCATTTAGAGCCTTACTATAGTCGCTTTCCGACATCGCGCTGTGTTGTTGTGGCCAAGTGAAACACTTCCTGACCCCCATTTGAGTTTCGCGTGGCTTCCGAGTCACGTGAGTGAAACCCAGCAATTCTCTCTTTCTGTTTGCTACGTCTTATGTTAGGCGTGGTTTCAACTGCGGGAGCTGCCGAATACTAACGAACAAAGGAGTTGTGATGAAACAGATACAGGCCGTTCAAACTTGGGAGAAGTCGGATGTTATCGCCACCTGCGTAGTTTGAGAGATAAAAACTGAAAGAGAAGTTGTTGACCTGTTTTAACTCCCACTATGAAGGTAAGAACACCTGTGGAGCTAAAATATTCAACAGAAACCTCAGAAAAAACGTTTTTAATGGAAGGGCCTCTTTAAGAAAATTAAGCTCAAAATTGCATTTGTGAGTATTTCTGTATTTAAATCGATGTGAATCAGTAGTTGACGCAAAAATATATCTAAAAAAGACTGGATTTAGAGCGAGTTTTTTCCAACTAAGGTTCCTCGGTAAGATCAAGCCATTTGTATCCCGAGCTGACCTTGAAAAGGCAGTTCATGCCTTCATTAGCTCACGGCTGGATTATTGCAATGCCCTCTATGCTGGACTTAATCAGTCTCTCTTTCAGAGGCTCCAGGTGGCACAAAACACGGCTGCACGTCTTCTCTCAAACATCCCGAAATACTGTCACATCAGCCCAGTCATGTGCTCACTCCACTGGCTCCCGGTGCGATTCAGAGTGGACTTTAAGATCCTGATGTTTGTTTTCAAGACCATAAATGGTCTGGCCCCAGCCTACCTCACTGAACTTCTGACAGTCCACCTATCTGCCAGGACTCTGCGCTCCTCTGAACACACCTCACTGGTCGTTCCAACATCAAAATACAAAAAGTTTGGAGATCGCTCATTTGCTGTCCTTGGCCCCAAGCTGTGGAACTCACTTCCAACGCATCTACAATCCATCACAGAGTTAAACATTTTTAAATCACAGTTAAAAACTCCTCTGTTCAAACAAGCATTTGATACGTAGCTGCTGATTTGACTGTTACTGTTTTTATGTATTACTAGTTTTACATTACTGAAATTTTGTTTTTATGTTTTACTATTTTTACATTCCTGTAATTTTGTTTTTATATATTTTATCTTTACATTGCTGTAATTTTGTTTGTATGTATTACTGTTTTTACAGTGCTGTAATTTTACATGTGTTTTTACTCCTGGAAAGCGCTTTGTGCACCTTTTGGCTGTTGTAAGGCACTATATAAATAAAACTTTGACTGACTGACTGACTGACTGACTGATTGACTGGATTTGTGATGTAAAAAATGCACTGGGTGGGCTACAAGCTCATACTCCACTAGCTGTGTAAGCTAGCTGTGCAAGCTAGCTGTAGTGCTAGCGTAAAGAGAGATGCTAGAGGACATATCTTAAGAAAATCAAGCTCAAAATTGCATTTCTGAGTATTTCTGCAGATGCAAAAATGTGATTTTAAAAAAGTGCGTTTGTGATGTAGAAAAGGCACTGGGTGGGCCACAAGCTCCTACTCCACTAGCTGAGTAAGCTAGCTGTAGCACTAGCGTAAAGAGAGATGCTAGAGTACATATCTTAAAAAAATCAAGCTCAAAATTGCATTTGAGTATTTCTGCAGATGCAAAAATGTGATTTGAGATGTGATTTGTGATGTAGAAAAGGCACTGGGTGGGCCACAAGCTCCTACTCCACTAGCTGTGTAAGCTAGCAGTAGTGCTAGCATAAACAGATGCTAGAGGACATATATTAAGAAAATTAAGCTCCAAATTGCATTTCTGAGTATTTCTGCATTCAAATCAACGTGAATCAGTAGCAAACGCAAAAATGCATCTAAAAAAGACTGGACTTAGCGGAAGCAACTGCCCGACACAAACATTGTCCCTTAATAAATTTATGGATTGTTTCATTGATTGGATTGGAAAGCAGGAAATGACTCATCACACTTTAACAGCAATCAGTTGTCAGAGAAGGAGAAATATTCAATCCTTTCTACAGATGAGACGCAGTGGCACAGGAGTTTCCAAAACATAATCCTGCACATTTACACTTTGTATTATTTACTGTACAAATAAACTTTCTCATGATTTTTATTACCATTTGCATGAAGGATCTTACTTTCATGCCAACACTGCAGGAACTCTGACGGGTTTTAATACTTCAGATTTTTAAGTTCTTTGTCAGATCTTTTTTTTTTCAGGGTGTGGACTTTCCTTGAACGCGAGCCACCTTGAGAAAGCTACACATTTGTCAGTGAATCAAACACAAAAAGCTTGTAGCATTCTTCTCCTTTCCATTATCTTCTGTTACCAATACAAACTATATGGAAAGAATAGAAGCTCCAAATATAGCGTGTAATTCTGATCTAAATATTTAAGTAGCACAGACCTAACCTGTCAAAGAAAAGACCTTACAATCATTGATGGAAGTTCTACAGTACAGGGTGGAGTATTTATATAATAACCCAGATTAGTTTGATGACAATAAACTCTTTGACCTTTTGAGGACAACGTATTGTGTCGCCATTTTCTGACAAGCAGGCTGGCAGCCAAGACAGGAAATCAACTTTTTTCTCCTTTGGCTTACAAAAGCATCAAATATGAAACTGAACAAACATTCAGAAACAAAAGGTCCTAATTTTGTATCTGGTAGTCTCCCATACTAATACCTCTACGGTAAACACAGTTCTTGTCTACACTGTCAACACATCAGCATCATTTCCTCCCACTGCTGACAGGTGATCCAAATCTCTTACTGCTTTAAATCAGGAACGTTTCCATTGGAAAGTGATGGAAAACTAAATTGAAATAAAGTCAGTCCACTTATTCATTCATCATATTTCAATCTAAATTTAATATTACAAACGAGGAGTCCTTTTGCATGAACTTGTTTAATAAACACGATGGAATGCACAAATAATTAGCTACCCTGGGGATTAAAAAAAAAAATTCTGCATGTAAGAACTAAGAAACTTTATGACCTTGTTAGAACTTGTTATTTACTCAGCTGAGGAAATTCGAGCTGCCCAAGGTCACTGATGTTTAGAAGACTAAATTTATGCCTGAAAAGAGTTAGCTAGCAGCTGTTTGTAATGACTTATCTGCCAATCCAAATATAGAAAAGGAACCACCCAAACATCTTGCCTTTTTTTTTTTTTAACAGAGTTAAAAATATATTTTGTTTAGTTTCATTAAAAATAGTTGAACCTTATCTCCTCAGACTCAGGAGGTTTTAGTTTGCAATGATTTTAAATCCACTGATAATGATGTTTTTGGTGTGATTTGCTCCTTAATGTCTAATTAAAATGGATCTGAAAGTGATTTGTTACCGTGTGATTCTGTGTTTCTAATGGGTGTGCTGGTTAAGTGGGACCCGTGACAGATGTGGCAGAAAATCCTTGTTGATTTTTCCTGAAGCACTCACGGAGTCAGTGTACGATAAGCTTTGTACAGTGTGTCTTCAGGCTTTGAGTGCAGATGCAGGATAACAATAGCCTTCATGTTCCTGTTAGATGAGCAACCACCTGCTGCACTTTGTCATAATACACCGTATGGTTGTGTTTGCCTGCCAGCCTGTTTGCCTTTAGTACACATCAGCAATGGGCTTTAATATTCCATAGGATGTCGTGTCCTATAGGCTCGTGCCATTGAAGTTGGAGTTTTTACACAAGCACTCATCACTATAATGTAAATTTGTGACAGAGTGGCCAAACTGATGATTTCTTAAGTCATTGTTCATATCATGTACTGCAGGATCAATGAAACATAAAACTAGCCTGATATCTTTACCGACATATGAATCAACAGAAATCACTCGATGCCAGAGAGCTCGTGAGTTCAAACACAGTATCTTAGCTGCTCCCAGGTCTGTTTTCTTTTAGACACAGAACTCAGATCCTGGGATCTGGTGGAACTGACCAGTGATCAGTTGATGACCACTGGTACCATCTTCTCTACTTCCTTTTTCAATCTTTGGTATTTCTCAAGCTTCCTACGTTCCTTCATCCTGGCGTTATTATCACACAGAATCAATCATCGCTCCTTTTTTCTGTAGTTTGTTGAACCATCACCATGTCTGGTTCGTTAGCATCCCGTTTATCCATCGGATTCTGGACGTCCCACAGAGAAGTTGTTGACCTGTTTTCACACCCAATATGAAGGTAAGAACACCTGTGGAGCTAAAATATTCAACAGAAACCTCAGAAAAAACATTTTTAATGGAAGGGCCTCTTTAAGTTGCTTTAAGGTTTAGATTATTCCCAATATCTCACAATAATACTGACAGCTGCACAACTAAAGCAACATTTCCCGATTCTGTATTTGGAAGTAAGCATGGCCCAGTTACCAGTTTTAAATGCAACATTAAAAGGTTTTACATAGTAAAACTAAAACTCCTCTGACATCACCAGCAGTATGACCTGTTTGACTCATCCAATACTGAAAAGTTCCAGTTATGTGCAGCTTAAAGCAACATATCAACTCATGTGTTAATATAAGTTCACACATTTATATGTGACCTTTTTCTCACATGTTATTCTGAACAAATATCACGTTATATATTATATATGCAAATTAAAATGTTAAAATTAAAAGACTATATTCAACTGTCTATAGGTCAATATGTATTGATCACATGTTTATTCATTTATTTAATTTTAAAAGCCGTAATTTGTTACTGAAGTTTAAACCATTATACACATCTTTATTTATATACAGTTATAATACTGTGTGTTTACTGTATATTTTTGCTGAATGTTATTATACAATCAGAATCTTGTACTGGCTCGTGTCTGACTGCAAAAGGTCACCATGGTTATAAAGTCACGTATCTACAAAACACTGAACAATAAATAAGCAAATGTCAAAAACCTTTAACTGGATCTTCCACAGAAATTTGGAAATGGGGAAAAATGGGATTATTGAACATTTACAATGAGATGTGATCAAAAAACATGCGCGTATGAAGAAAGATTGAAATAAACAGAGATGCAGACAGTGGGCTATAAAAGAGACAGCGTGAATAGGGGTCTTGTCTTTGTTGTGGTCAGCGTAGCTGTACGAGGGTTGACATCAAAGTGTGGTGGATGGACAGATGAGAGAGGAAAGGTCTGGAAACCATATGAAAGAACAGGAAGAGACAAAACAGAGATATAGGACAGGGAGTAAGAGAGGAAAGAAGGAAGGCTGAAAGGAAAAGGAGAAGGACTGACAATGGAATATCCTGATGCGTCATAACACATCTGTGCCTAATCACATATCCAACAAGAAAACACACAAACAAAATCGGAAAACCTCCTAAATGAATCTATTTCTAAATGTATGGTGACTTTAAAGACATACGGTATCACTTCTACCTCTCATGCAATATTTCATGTCTTTAACACAAGCGGAAAAGTAAACACTAATCTGTCATCACAGCCGATCGGCTGGCAGTTCAGCTAGTCTCTCTCTCTCTCTCTCTCGAGGAAACACATTTGGACCTGAACATCTGCTCATGTGTGATACTTTTCCTCCACAACAATAGCTGTGTAAAAAACACCCAAGCTGTCCTGAAAAAGGAAATCCTCAGCTGCACTGCAAACATCCAGTAATAACGTAGGACTGGAAAAACTTTGGAATTAGGACAAATTAGAAATATTTTGTAGAGATAAGATAGTTTTGCACATTACTGAGCCTGNGTTAGGAAAGGACGAGTACGTTTTGTCTTCAGTAACATTTTTGGCTAATTAAAAAAAAAAATCTTATCAGATGTGCTTTTCCTCTGAAAAACCACGTCTGCACTCACTGTTTTGTTTAGATAAAGTTACGAGTATTTCTGACTAACATTACTAACTATTTTTTATTTCTTTTTTCTACATTGTATAATACACAGTATACACTCACCGGCCACTTTATTAGGTACACCATGCTAGTAACAGGTTGGACCCCCTTTTGCCTTCAGAACTGCCTCAATTCTTCGTGGCATAGATTCAACAAGGTGCTGGAAGCATTCCTCAGAGAGTTTGGTCCATATTGACATGATGGCATCACACAGTTGGCGCAGATTTGTCGGCTGCACATCCATGATGCGAATCTCCCGTTCCACCACATCCCAAAGATGCTCTATTGGATTGAGATCTGGTGACTGTGGAGGCCATTTGAGTACAGTGAACTCATTGTCATGTTCAAGAAACCAGTCCGAGATGATTCCAGCTTTATGACATGGCGCATTATCCTGCTGAAAGTAGCCATCAGAAGTTGGGTACATTGTGGTCATAAAGGGATGGACATGGTCAGCAACAATACTCAGGTAGGCTGTGGCGTTGTAACGATGCTCAATTGGTACCAAGGGGCCCAAAGAGTGCCAAGAAAATATTCCCCACACCATTACACCACCACCACCAGCCTGAACCGTTGATACAAGGCAGGATGGATCCATGCTTTCATGTTGTTGACGCCAAATTCTGACCCTACCATCCGAATGTCGCAGCAGAAATCGAGACTCATCAGACCAGGCAACGTTTTTCCAATCTTCTATTGTCCAATTTCGATGAGCTTGTGCAAATTGTAGCCTCAGTTTCCTGTTCTTAGCTGAAAGGAGTGGCACCCGGCGTGGTCTTCTGCTGCTGTAGCCCATCTGCCTCAAAGTTGGACGTACTGTGCGTTCAGAGATGCTCTTCTGCCTACCTTGGTTGTAACGAGTGGTTATTTGAGTCACTGTTGCCTTTCTATCAGCTGGAACCAGTCTGGCCATTCTCCTCTGACCTCTGGCATCAACAAGGCATTTCCGCCCACAGAACTGCCGCTCACTGGATATTTTTTCTTTTTCGGACCATTCTCTGTAAACCCTAGAGATGGTTGTGCGTGAAAATCCCAGTAGATCAGCAGTTTCTGAAATACTCAGACCAGCCATTCTGGCACCAACAACCATGCCACGTTCAAAGTCACTCAAATCACCTTTCTTCCCCATACTGATGCTCGGTTTGAACTGCAGGAGATTGTCTTGACCATGTGTACATGCCTAAATGCACTGAGTTGCCGCCATGTGATTGGCTGATTAGAAATTAAGTGTTAACGAGCAGTTGGACAGGTGTACCTAATAAAGTGGCCGGTGAGTGTATGTGCTCAGTTTTTCAGTGTGAGAACACTATGATTTAAAAAAAAATACCAAAACAAGTGAGATCCTGAAACTTCCAGCTCCTTCACTCGTCGTCACAATGAGGATTAAATCTTCTCCCCACCGAGTGGATTAAACTCTGGATCAGCTCCTTCAACTTCCAGCTTGTTACCACAGGTCCTGCATGTGGCCTCTCTGTCTCTGCTAATATATCAGTGGCACAAATCGAGGCTGATCCATGCAACATTCAATTGCATCAAAAAGTGTATTTCCATCATTTTGGAACACTAAAGTTGGTCTTTTCATAACGATTTAGAGATAAATGAGAAAACTTTCAGACTCTAAACAGTCTGTCTGTGTCTCAAGAAGCAGGATTAGCCTTTTGGAAGAATCATGGACTAATTATAATCCCTGAAAATAAATAAACTGATCATTTAATCTGGATATGTTTAATCTTTTATAAAATATTCTTTGACATTTCTGTTTTTGTGACAGAAGAAGCAGACAGAGGAGAAGCTTCATACGTCGCTGATGATCAACAGGCATGTCAAGAAGCTCTCGTTCCCAGTAATTTTCTCCATTTTCTCATTTTTTTTCTTGCATTTCTTTTGTTCGCCATGGGAGCAAGTCGACCTCTAGAACCAGATCAGGCTCTTTTCCCTGGAACAAATCCTGTGAGAACTGATTTGTGGATTCTGCCTGCGTAATGACTGCTCTCCATCCATGAATGGAAGGGACCACAGAGTGAATAGTGACTGAAGCAGGACAAACGGCGGCGTATACGTCCAGCTTTGGGTGGCAAACAGGACAAACGTTCTAAAAAAAACAAAACTATAATTAGTGCATCCGAGCATGGCTGCGACTCAAAGGGGGAAACAACTTGGATTTCTGTCAAGCGGTTTAGCTTCAGTGTCGTTTTCTGCATAACAGAGTNAGCAGTGTTTGCCAACCAGCGCCGTCCAGGCCTGAGCAACAAATGTCCATCCACACACACAAAGATCTGTGAGAAGCACTTGGATGTAGCAGCACACCCTAAACATGATAGCATGCCGCAGTTGAAAGACATATGCCTATAAATATCTGAGGGATTGAGATGGAATGCTCTGAGAGAGAGAGAGAGAGAGAGAGAGATAAGATGAACGAGTGACATTCAGATCAGATGGGAATGTCTCCTCTGTCCTGTATTCATCTGTCTTTGCATGTGGGTGTTTTAACCTGATGGGAATCACGTTGTCAGACCGGGAAGCACCAAGTCCCTTCATTAGTTTGACCTACTTTCAATAGTAAACAACTGCACTGTCAGAAGACTTGTTAAAACATGAAGCCTGACCTGCAGATCTCTTCCAGGTCCCAGATGTGATTAGAATCTAAACCTCAATAATTTGAAAATATTCAACGTGCTCATGGTTATTAAGTTATTACTTAATCGTTTCTATAAATAACACCCAATATAAGTACATAATGTTGGCTGGTTTTATTTTGAAATTTTTTTTCTAAATCTACACGCTCTTAATCTGAATGGGGGAAATCTTTGCATTTTTCACAGGTTTTATTTAAAGGCTTCAAATTATTCTCTCATTTCTTACAACAGATTGTTCCAAAACAAACACAGCTGACGCGGCCAACCAATCGAACTTTGTTTAAACTCTGGATTACATGTCAGGTGTCCCCACTGATACCTGACAGAATAACCTCTGAACTCTGACTTACTTCCTGCTGCATCAGCACAAATGGATTCCTGCTAAAGCAGAATCCTGTCGAATGCTGATGTCTTTCTCTCAACAGCAGCCTCCACGCATGAAGAGGCCCCTCATGTTGCTCTTCACCGGTAACATGATCTGTCTGAGGTGAGGTTAAACTCACTGTGGCAGCAGATGACATGGTGACCAGCTGCTGTACAACACTTACATGAAAACTACATAAACCGGTAAAGTTATTTCAACGAGTCTCAGGTTGATGATGTCACACGAGTTAAACAGTAACATTCATTGAAAACATCACTAGCTTTTCTTGTTTGACATATTCAAATCGTGCACTACGTTCCTGGACAAACGCTGCAGGGTGCAGGTGAGGAGAGATTTAGAGCGAAGCTGACACGTTTGTGCTGCAACTAATTTCAAGTCAGGTCTTCTGTACAACTGCTGCTGCGCTCGAGGCCATGTGTGAGCTGGCAATCACAACGTAACACGCTGCATTCCTGTCAGCTCAGACTTCCGTCACTGACTGAGTGAACAGAAGGCTCCTCAAACCTGCATTAAAACATCAACACGCCTCCTAAACATGACTTTATCGGTCTGTTCGTCTTTAGTTTTATTTTCTCAAAACAACTTTTGACTCCGTGACAGTGACTCACCATCAGACCCGAGACATGACGGACCAACGTACATCACAAGGAAGGAGAAAAAAGGAAACAAAAGCATGTGAGTCAGAACCAAAACCTTCCTGTTTCGTGGATGTTCAGAGGAATTTGGGCTGAACTTTTTTTTTTTTAATCCTGCTTTGCAACAAGCTTGAGAGGCAAATGAAATGCAGAAAGAAGCAACTTTATCCCATAATGACAGTTTAAAAGCATCAACATGAAAGAAAGCTGCAGGTGGTGGTATAAAGAGATTCTATGGGTTAATATACAACCACTGAAAACAAATTACAAGTTAGAGAATTGATTTTCCATTTATCTTTGTGTTGACCAACTTTGTTTACATCCTTAAAACAGTCTGTGATCTTCTTCCTGCTACAGGACCTGAACCCAGATGGTCCCTTTAGGTTCTATTAACATAAAGACAAAAGCAGCCATGTGTTCAGGGGACAGGTCACCCTGTCTGAGTGGTGTCAGTGAAAGGAATGTGACAGTCACCTTAGACCTGCCACATGTTGGGAGGGAGAGGGGGGAGGTGACACCTGTCTCTCATCTAAATCCTTAAAAATCTCTTTTAACATTGTTTTATCTCCAAAACTATGTGATAAATACAGGCAAAGTCATTCAAAACACATTGATCATTGAACATAATGTTGTCAGAACTTACGGATTTTGACTTTCTTTGGATCCAGCTTGAGGATCTCGTTCTGCAGATGGATCAGTCGTCCCTGGATCCTGCAGGATCTTCTAAACACCATCCCTGCCTCCATTTCAATCCCCAGGAAGATGTCGCTGGCATGTCGAGAAAGGTTGGAAAGCTGTTGAATTACGCTGGTCAGAGTGTGACAACTAACCTCGTCCAGAGACGAGAATAAAACCGGTTTTCGCAGTTTGCGTCTCCCGGTTTCTTCTCCGTGTTTGCAGCGTCCCTTCGCCGACAGCCTGCTCACACACCGCGGTTCAACAGTCCTCTGCTGAAAGGGCATATTCAAATCATACCAATAACTTCAGCCGATCCGAAAACTACTAAAAAAAACTGCTTTAAAACAAGCTCGAGAAAAACCACATTCCGGTGATGGTTTTCATTCTGGAGGACGTGTTTTCCTTCAGTCCCGCCACATCTTATTGTTGCTGAAAGCGTGGGGTCCCGCTGCACACCGGAGTCGTTGCCTCTCAAACTATTCAAATTCATCCAGACAGCGAAGGCTGAAAAAAAAATCACCAGGAAAAGTGGGGAGGAAAGTACAAATAAAAACCCGGAAAAAAAATCCAACCACCTGTAGACTGGAGCGGGAGCAGCTGGAGGTTACCTGCCCTCCTCCGAGAGGAGCTGAGGCGGAGCGGCTTGAAGGAAAACCCGGAGCAGATCTCTACAGAGGGATTCATTCAAGCTCACATCTCGTCTTTATCATGTTTTAATGCTTTTTCAAATCAAAATTAACTTTATATATCATATATTATATTAGTGTTTAAGTTTTAGAGGTTTTTCATTTACATTTACAAAAAAATCACATTTTTTTGTTGCAAATTGACACAATGGAATGATCTGAACATGTTTTAATTTACCTTCCGTGAAATTGTGCAGCGATATTCCATTAAAGGGACATAAGGCAAGATGGAAACGCTGTGTGCCACATAATGCGCTGCAGTTCGACGTCCGAATTTCCCGCGCAGTTGTAGGGATGTGACGTAAAT
This sequence comes from Pachypanchax playfairii, assembly GCA_006937955.1. Taxonomy (NCBI): domain Eukaryota; kingdom Metazoa; phylum Chordata; class Actinopteri; order Cyprinodontiformes; family Aplocheilidae; genus Pachypanchax; species Pachypanchax playfairii. Next base: position 1,332,280 of record SSNP01000027.1, read on the forward strand.
TGACGCTGCATGCGCGTTGCCGACAGCTCTTGAACAGGAAGTACATGGCCGCCGTGGACTTGGATTCAAACACTGAAGGTATACTTATGGATGTTTCTGCAGCCAGCTAACGACCTGCATCCACTCTCACCCCCCAAAAAAGTGGCACCACGAAGAAAAAAAAGACTTTATCAGCGGCATCTCGTGAGTCTAAAAAAAAATATGACCGAAGCCGGGCAGGCACCCGCATAAATATTGGATATGCGTTCGGTTCATGGAGGGAACTTCAGCTGCATTTGGGAGTGAAAACGGATGCTGACATGGCTCATTTCCTTGTGACCAGGTGAGAAAACATTATAGGTCGTGTTTAGAGCCTGATACAGTATGAAAATGATGAGATCAAATCAAATAACAGAGTGGAGAGACCTGACGTGAAGTATGTTAGCCTCCCCGGTGCAGTGCTGTGAAGACGAACAGTCTGTAAAGTGTCTGTGCGCGCTCCCGTGCCGGCTTGGCTGGTGGCTGCAGTTAGCCACAGCGCCTGTCGCGGCAGCACTGAGTCAGATTTTGTAAAGCTGCCTTAAGTTCCTTTAAAGCAGAACTAAGTAAGTTTTTTCACCTCAATAAATGTTTTCTAGAGTCCCTGTGGGGGTAAACAAGGACTTGGCGGGGTGATTCGTGGGTCCCTC
>SSNP01000027.1:1352333-1399173 GCA_006937955.1 Pachypanchax playfairii
GTGTTGCCTGCTGGTCAGCTACATCATATAAACCACACAGAGTCTAGATATTATCTTGAGGGACTTTTATTGTTCTATTGATAAGATCAAATAAAAGGTTTAAAGCACAAGCTGATTGTTTGAGAATGTTAAAAAGAACAAGCTAAAATTCTTACAGAGTTTTGCAGATCATGTCCAAACAGAAACAAATGAGTCTGTCTTGATCCCCCGACAAGTGCCCATGCACTCCTGCAGTACTTCTGGAATGAAGTTTGTGTATTGAAATGTTGCAACTGAAAGGTGCCAGGAAGTTTCATTTCATTTAAACCCAGAGCAACAGCAAGCTTTAGAGAAGTTCTGAATAGATAGAGCATTAATAATAGATAAATGAGGTAAAGATGATGATGGTAAATCTTTCATTAACTGCTTCTACAGCCTTTTTTTTTTTTTTTACAAAACAATCTTGAGTTTTTAAATCCCTTTTCAACAATAATGTTTTGGCTAAGACAGACAACTCAAATCAAGACTCACTTGGAACAACTTACAGGAAAAGGTTTTAGTAATAAACATTAAACTCTTCTTCTCTGCTTTATAGAATGATGTTTATGGTGGAGTGAAAGAGATCACGTGCACCAACAACAACAGAGACAGAATCTGATGGATTTTTTTAGCATTTTTTTTTCATTAATATCCAGATTATTCTGCTCCAGATTTGGCGCACGCTGAAGTCCTTTTGAACTTCTGTTCTTTTTAAGAAAACATTGTTTTCTCTCGATGTGTATTGAGCGCGTCAGCTTCCATGCGGCCTCTCCAGGTGTGATGGTTTCACACCTCTGCGGGTCTGCAGTAGTCGTCACGAATGGTCGAGCCATTCACACGTCCGATCAGCACAGCGTCCCCTTTTGATCGGGGAAGGATTTAAGTCCCATCAACTCACAGGCTTCAGTCAGTTGCTGGAAGTCGCTGATGGATCAACATGTCTGCGGTTCATGGAAACAGTGGCGCTAGAGATTTGCATAATTTCCAGATGTATCCAGATGTATCGCAGATCAGCAGCGCGGTGCCTTCAGGTTAGTCTGGTGAAGAATTGTTTCCCAAAAGTATGTTTATATGCTCGATTCGTGTTATTGATCTCAGCAAGTAAAGACGTCGGAGCTGGCGCGTAATTTACGCATCTGTTCTGATGATTCTGTCTTTTGTTTCCAGATTTTGGAGCATCAAGTGTTCGGAACTACTTTAACTCCGCGACCTCAGTTCCGAGACCGGACAAGTGTGTTGCGATCCTGACCCACAGGAGGAAGAGGACCAATTTCACGCAGCAGCAAATCGAAGTGCTGGAGAAAGTTTATTCCGACACCAAATACCCCGACATCTACATCCGAGAGAGACTAGAGGCCCTGACCGGACTGCCAGAGTCCAGGATCCAGGTAGAAAACCACATTGGCGGATTTAGCCGTGGCGTGGGGTTTTTGATCAGTCACCAGGTAGAAAGATGTAACAACACAAACTCTCTCGGTTTGTCTCAGGTGTGGTTTCAGAACAGAAGGGCCAAGTCTCGTCGCCAGGTTGGCTCATCATCAGTATGTATGAAGGCTTCCAGCACCCCAGCAGGTGGCCCCTTCACCCAGCCCCAAACCAGAACGGGTCCTGACACGGGTAACTAATCATATTCACTCCCCATCAAACTTGCATGGAAACATTGATTTGAAAGTAAATACAAATCTTATTTTTATCCTCCAGTTTATAACAGGACAGGAAGTGTTGGGATCAGGTCTACAGTGTACCAAAGTACAGAGGAAGAGCACAAGACCACTTTTCCAAGTAAACCCAGAAGTTTTGATCATCCACCATCATCCTGCATCTACAACAAGAATGGAACCAGCGGGATGACTGAGCAGACGCAGCAAGACAGCTCCAGTCTGCCACTACCGAGCTGTAATGTTCATCTTTATCCACATAAAAAGGACCATCATCATCATCATCATCAGGCCACGATGGAAGCCAACATGACTGGGAACCAGGGTCCAAATGTTCTGATGGAGTACGAGAATTTCCCACCGAATAAAACCATCGGACCTGAGATGAAGATTGTGATTCCTCCCCTTCCGGCTCACAATAAATTCAATAGATTATCACCAAACGATACCGGATGCCAAATGCAGTTCTCACAAGCAGGAGCCGAAAGCTTGGCTCACTTTTCTTCAATCCAAACCCCAGACGCACACGACGCCACCGATTCTGATTCAGAGTGGGAAACTGAGGCCATGGTTAACTTTAGTAGCTTTCTATGATGCATGAGGAGTTAACGTGCTGAACCTACATGTCTCATGAGAATGATGAAAACCAGTATTTATTCTAAGATTGTATTAGTGCTGTTAGAAACATAATAAATAAGAAAAGTTTGTCATTTGTATTATCTGGAATCCTTTTTGCAAATAAATGTGGACGACCTAAAACTGTTGCAATATTATGTTTAATATAAAAAGATGGAACATTATATACAACTGCCCTGAGGCTCTCTCATATACAATTTTACAAAACTGAAAAAAGGGAGCTTCTCCAGGAAAGTACTATGAACTTGAACATTTTGGGATCACATCAGGGATGCAGGCTTTGTTTGTGGGAGTTGCAGCAGCAGCCATGCTGAAAGGTGAAAATACTAAGATCTTAGGGATTAAAAGGCATCAAAACCCCCAGAGTTCTCCTTTATAAAAATATCAAAATCTTTTTTTTTCCTCAGTGTGCACAAAATTACAAAATCACATTTCTGAATATACAGCAGAAATGTTGACAACAGTCCTAGGAATCAGAGACAATGTACACTTATCTACAATAAACAATTATATAAAACATTCTTTAGCTTCCCCTTGTGCTTACAAACAGTGAAACAACAAAACACTTACAGGGGGAAACTTTACAGACGACAAACTGCTTCATAACCTTAACATCTATGCAATATAAATAAATATGAACAATAAAAACGGGTAGAATCAATGTTTGGCACATGAAACCAAATAAATAAATAACATGAGTTTGAACATGTGGATTGTGGCAGATAAAGGTAAAGACTAGTGAGAAAAGACTTGTACCAGACTCGTGGTCAATTAGTTGCACAAACATTTTCATCTAATAAAATCAGTGGGTAAAATCCAACACAGTCCTGTTTAATCCAGAACTTCAGAAATTTGGGTAGAAATCCATCCAAATTCAAGCTGTATGATGGTGATCCACAACACGAGCCTAAAAGTAGTCCGAAAGCACCATTTCAAAACACAACATGAATGGGCCACACTTGTGTGTGCACGTGCACCTGTGTGTGTGTGTGTGTGTGTGTGGAAGGGACGGTGCAGGTACTCAGACTGCGTTTGTGTTGTTGGCAGCGAAAGCATGCAGGTTGCCCAGCTGACTCAGACCACTTTGGATGTGCGCCACATGGATCTCAACATTATTCTGAAAGCAGCTGGAAACACAGAAGCAAAAAGAAACTCAAAAACTATTTCAACAACCAGACTCTCGTCTCATGGTTCAGAGAGAGTAGAAGGAAATGGCAGTGAGTGATTTACCTGAGGTTGGAGGGATCAATCGATGCTTTGATGTCATTAAGAGAGTCTGTTAAAGACTTAAACTCAAATGAATTCAGATCTCCTCCATCTGCCAGACACTGAAACAAACAACACGTAATCAAATCATGAATGCACATAGAATAGGTGTTACTAAAGCACTGCAGCTGCCAACTTCAGAGTGTCAAATGCATGTGTGCCTGATGATGTGTGTTCCGCTGCCACGTCTTGCACGTTTAGCAGGACTCTTTCATGTGTTCTGTAATTTGTGGACAAATAGAGAGTTTGTTGATCTTTTTACTTTTATCTGTAGGAGCAGAGCAGTCAGGCGGGAGACGAGGTGTGTGAGGCTGGGATTTGTCACACTCTGCTGCCCGTCCCTCTGGGAGATGCACCGCTGCACCATCTGCTGGGCTTCATCTTCACAGCGCTGTCGCAGCTCAATTGGAGGGTCACCTGGAACCATGCCTTGATCTGGAGCAAGCTGGAGAGAAAGAGAACAAAAGGCTTGAAAATAAAAGGGTACAAAGAGAATTTTCTAAGAAATTTTGAATATTTAATCCTTAAAATTGGGATTAAAAGTTCATCCTTTGACTTACTTCACAACAGAACTGCTTAACCTCCTGAAGCACCTTGTTCAGATCTTTATTGAGCTGCTCGAGATCCAGCACAGTGGTAGCATATCGCTTCTGAAAGTCCAGGTCAATAGGCAACGAGTAGGACTTCTGAATACAGGAAACACATGTTGTTAAGTTGTGCTTGTTTAATGCAGCTCAGAAGAACAGAGTTTACTTTTAGAAACTTTTTATTTGTGAAAGTACCAGTTTCTCAGCTTCTGTGTTCATTTCTTTTAAGTGCTTGATGTGTTCCTTTTTGATCATGAGGATTTTGGACAACCTCGTCTACAAAAAGAAATCATTAGAACAAGTCCAGATGTTTAAGTTGCAATCCGTTTGACTGGAAACACTTACAACTTGGACCAGGAATTTCACAGGAAATCCTCCCAGTGTATCTCCTTCAGCACCAGGCAGTTTGTTCCTCCATGGTGACGAGTTCAAGAGAGGATCATTGTCCTGTTAGCAAAGAAAACAAACGGAAGTTATTTATCTCCATAAACAACTGAGAAGATATTTGCAAAAGACTTGTTTTGTTCCATTTGTACAGTACCAGGTGAACGGGGGTGGTAACAGATGGGTAGGGCCCTCTAGGAGGAGTCATGAGGTTCTGGATGTACCGTGTGGATCGATGCTTCTGTGCAAAAGCTGAGATGGGCATCGTCTCAGTGGGTTCATTGCTCTGAAAAACAACAAACAGACACTTGATACAATATATATATATATATTTTTAAAACACTGGCATTAACTTTTTAATGGATGACAGTTATCACCATAGCAACATATGGAGGTAACAGACTTACCAAGACTTCATAATCAGGCACAGTGTGAGTTCCCAGGCCACTACGGTCAAACGTGACACGATAGGTCGCAGCGCTGGTGTCAACGGCATCAATCTGCCCCGTGAAAAGTCCATCGTGAACTCCTCGGAGACGAGCTGTTGAACACTAAACACTCAAAATTACATTGAACTGGATGCATTTTTAAAAATACAGGAAACAAGAGTTTACAATAACCAACATGACGTATCAAACTTGTCCTCATAACAAAAACCGTTCACTCCTCTGTATCCCTCATATGAATATTTATATCTAACTGCTTAAACTTCAACAGTCATTTTCTTTATATTTCAACGAATCAGTAAATAAAAAAAGATTTCCAAAACAGTTATTTTTAGAAGATATGTAACAAAAAAAATACGTTGTAAAATAATCTGCATGAACTCCTGTGGAAAATCTTTCACACTGAAATTGTAAAATTTGACAACTTTGATTGCCGATTCCAAAGTTAGGACAGACAGACAGTTAATATGTCCTCGTCTCAGTGATCTTACCAGTGACTTTTGTTCCTATGATGAGCGGTAAAGGGATTTCATCAGGAAGGTCTTTGCAGTTTGAAACGTCTGAGAGTTTTCTCTGCTGCAAAAGGCGCATTTTTTGTCGCTTCTGTCTCAGCGCTGTTCTCTCCTCCGCAAAGAATGCAGATGAACACCTGGATGAGTCAACAGAGCAGAGTAAACTAACACTGACTCCATTTGTTATCGCACCTTCAGACAAAAATAAGAACAGTAAAGTGGGAAAAACAACACATTTTGTAGATATAAAGTTTAAAGATGGCTGCGCACCGACGAGGTTTTCCCATCAGCCTCCTGATTGTTCCCCACTCTACTCGTGTCAGCTTTCTGGTTTTCAAGTTGGGGAATGATTCCTTTAGGCACAAGCAGAATTCATTGTCACCTTCAAAAAGAGGTCTGCAAGAAGAAATAAAGATATTATTAACTAAAATATGAACTTAAAAATAATTATAGCAAATTTGCTTATATTTCCTCTAATAAAGTTTTAGCAGCTTTAAATTACAAACATCCAACTATAACTGGCATCCGATACAACCCCAATTTCAAAACAGTCAAATATTTAAATAAAACGTGAACGTAAACAGGATACACTGACTTGTTAATGCCATAAACCTGTATTTTATTCCCATTAAAAGGAGCATTTTTGAGAGGCAGAGACTTTCAGATGTAAAGATGGGCAGAGGTTCACTTCTACATCTAAAGATCAAAGGTTAAAAATGGATGTTCGTGGTTTGCAGGTCCTGAGATGAGACTGCATTAAAAACAAATTCTCTATCCAACATTGCTGCAGGGGGTCAAGATCATTCACAGATCTACAAACACCAACATCGTCTCTGGGTCAAAAATCATTTTAAATGGTCCACTGTGAAGTTTTTTAGGAAACCATGGACATCATGTCCTGTAGACTAAAGAGGGGAGGGACCATTCAGCTTCTTGTCAGCAGATGGTTAAAAAAAACAAAGAGGGGATGCAACAGAAGGGTATACATAATCTTGTTCCAACTTTTCAACTGTCATCAAACTCAAAATTAGATCATATTTTCTACTAAATGGTGAAATATCTCAGTTCCAACATCTGTTATGTTGTTTATGTTATGTTTGGAATAAAATACAGTGAGATTTTACCTGTCAATGTTAGAATAGAACCATTCATAGATGCACCATTTGTGAGCTTTGGGTAGTTTAAGGAGGTTTCTTAATCTCAGCCCTATCTTCTGTGAAGCCTTCTTATCTGGTGTCATGATATTTGAAAACTTCTGCAAAGACAATGAAAGCAAAGTCATTCTACAAGCAGACACATGGACTTCATGAAAAACAACTAACACAATTATTAAACCATCTTTTAAATGAGCTCCTGTTTTTAAAGCTGTCATGTTGATCAAAAATTACCACTCGAGATTTTTCACACCATTTTAAAAAGTGATATATTACTATATTATTATCCTTTGTAACAATGTCAATGTTCAGTTTGTACCTGTGGTGTAGTGGTGACCCTCTGGCTCCTCCGAGGGGATCTGGAAGGAAGACGCTGCTGTGGAGGTTCATCTTCACCGTGAAACAAGCGACTCCTCTTTGAGCTCCTTGTGGGCTGAAGAAACAAATGTACAGATTCAGAATAGTAAAAATAACCTTCAAACATACGTGTTACAAGACATCAGATTCATATTAAAGGGGTTAGTGTCGAGTGCTGCTAGAATTTGAACAAGACGAACTTTGATGGCATCCTATTCACAAATGTTGAAACTGACCATCATGGTGTTTCTTACCGTGTCCATTGTGACAGAGGAATGTCTTCCTCTGGTGTTGTGAGCTCTAGTGAAGCTGTTCTTTTCATTCAGAGTGTTGGACAAACTGCCCTCTGAAAAACAGCCAACAGATTTACACATAAGAACATACACACAGAGGAGAGCTCAGATCTCATATGTCAAAAGATTGACTATCATTTTTAATAAGTCTACAAATAAAGTTTTTTAAAATAGTAGAATCCTCATTTTATCTCATCAAACATTCAGGCAGAGATTAAAAAGCTAGACACTTAACCCTTTAACCACCAAAGTAGCAGAACTGCACCAGCTCCATCTTCCTAGTAAAAATAAACAGGCTTTTAAATCACTGGTATTTTTATGGCACTGACATATGAGCCTTTTTTCCATGAAATGTAACACTTGACTCTGACAAGACTTTTGCCATCTCATTGTATGTTATGTATCTTAATGTATTTTTTTATGAGCCTTTCGTGTCTGAAATAATAACAATATATTATTATCATTAACTTGCCACCACCAGTTCATGGTATTGTCCAGTCCTGTGCAAAAGCTTTAGGCAGTGGAACAGAATCTATATGAAATCAATTTTTTTATCTAAGCATCTGTAACTTTAAAAAGCATCAGTTCTCAAGATGCAGCCAGTTTGTGAAGGAACTCGGTCACTACAAATCTTCTGTTGCCTTCTGTCTCTTCATGTTCTCCCAAATATGATAGTCAGGTCTGCATGAAGGATAAATCTCCATGATTGTTTGAAGCTACAGCTTTTCAGTTAACTAACAACATCCTGCTAAAGCAGAACTACAGAAATATTTACATTTCAATCTCATCAAAACAGTTGAAGCCTAGAAAATCTCTGACTTTGTGCAACTAACACTGTTTAGAAGGATACTGATGTTCACAGCACATATTGACATGATTCACATTTTGCAAATGGATAAAAACAAATAATTACAATTCATAATTGTGAAATCGGTAAATAAAGCAGCATTGTCATACCTGCTTAAAACTTTTGCACAGTACTATATTTTTTTTATTTTAACACAACATGTATATGTGGTCACATGTGAAACATTAAGAGTAAGAAAGGAAACAAAAAGTTGAATGAATGATGGCCAATAGAGGGCGCTAGGGCACCGCCCTCCCTATCAAATACATGATGTGGAAATGAATAAGAAATCTCTTTTTTTTAAATTACATATATTTAGAGTTAAAAACACTCATATGTATATTTATACACTGAGAATATGATATAAAGGATTTCTGAAAGACATAAATTGCTTTATAAAACATGATTTCCTCCTGCTTCTTCACTTCTCATATGTCTAGTTCAGCTCTGGGGCGCTGGAGAAAGCGCCCTCAGGAGGTGGGCTTTTAGATCGAATTAGCCAATAGCAGATCTGCATTGCCAAACGGAAGAACTTAATTTAGCCAATAAACGCAGTGGAAAATAACTTCACGAAGGGCGATTTTTGAAGCGCCCCAAACCACGTTAAGTACCGTGAGATTATCTGCTATTAAACAGCTGTTAAATGAGAAAGGAAAGCAGTCGAGGCTTCACTCGGAGCTAGCTGGATGTAGCTATGCTAACTCGGTTTTTGTTTAAAGCAAGCAGCTCTGATCCTGGATGGTTATAAGAGTGAAGAGGGATATGAAACATCTGTCCGAAAAATAAAGAAGCAAGAGAACACCAGGAGACTCAAGATAATGAAAGTAAGAACAATGTTTTCTTTTTGTTTTCTGGTAGAGTAAAGCTGAACAGAAGGGAAACTTGTTAAACCCAGTGATAGAGAAGTCTGTCAAGAAAAAAAAAGTTGTTAGGAAGTTTAAAATTATGACTAGTAGATGGCTGTAACTTATAATGTAAAACTGTTTTTCAGGTGTGTGACACCATCCTGCTGCAGTGTGACCTGCTGCATGGAGAACTGTTTCTACAGCACAGTGGGAGGTTTCCTGAGACACATTGGACACAACTGTGGAGGTTTATCCAGGGCTGAACAATTAAAATGATCAAACATATTTAATGTTTAGATTTTATTAAATATTACTTAACACAAAATTGAATGTTAATACACAAAATTTGTCTGTTTGGCTGACTAGATTAACCTGTTCTGGTGATTAATTTTATTTTACAATTGAATAAAGTCTTTGTTAAATATTTAACAGAAGTTGAAAAGGATTTTTAATACAGGGTTTACATTAACTCATCTTTACAAATGTTTTATTGACCGCCACTTAATTGGATTTATGCAGCCCCACCCAAAAAATATCTCACCAGCCGCCACTGATTAATACATAATACACAACACTCATCAATGGAAATTCAATCCATTCAGTTAAACAAAATAAGACAGATATTTAAATAAAAGAGTGTAATCGTACAAAAAAGTTAGTTATCAATAGTTTGATGCCTGATGAAAATAAGATTTTCAAAGATACATACCTTTAAGACTGACGAGTGCCTCGGCTGAAGAGCCTGATGAACAGAAAAACAGCAACATAAAATATATTTTTTTAAATAATAGGAAGCATTTCCCTGTGATAAGAAAGAAACCACCCTCTTATCCAGGTGTTTTCAGCTGAAATGCACATTTTATTGCAGCTAAAATACGGTTGTTTTATTCTGATGGTCGGAGTCTGTGAGGCCTTTATACTCCAAGTTTAAGCTGTCAAGTCCGGGTCGTAACACCAGTTTGACAGCAAACACCAGAGACATAGCGAAACCAGATGACGTTACGACCAACGGAGGCTAATCCTGAACTAAAATCGATCATTTCAATAAATAATAAAAGAGTCAACGCGTAAACATGTAACATACCCAGCGCTAGAAAAGAACTTAAACAAAGACATACACTCAGCCAAGCTGGAATAAAAAATAATACGAAAACAGATAGAATATGTTAGTAGTAACCGTTTAGTTAAGGTTGGTCTTGTCTTTATGTTAGCAGCGGTTAGCTCGTGGCTAAGCTAACAGTATTTGTTTACCCAGTTGAGCTAAAGTAACTTCTTCAACTCCAGTATTAGCTACAGTTAGCCTGTCGTGCTAACACCGGTTTCTACGTCTAAACATGGCTTTATAAAGTCAACTAGAACATAAAATATCCACTAAATGAACAGTGTTGTCATGTTTTCGCGGACTGTTTGTCTTACTACAACAGAACTGCTGGTTGTTGACGCTGGAAAACGGACTGAATTCGTGTTGTTACTCACTCTCGTCTAACAGCTGGTCCATCTCCGCCATCTTGAATTAGCCGCGCCGCTTTTTCAAAGACTTTGTCAAAATGCATTCTGGGTGGGGAAGCTGTCCAGAGGTCGATTTCACACATTAAATGTTAAAAACTGACACAAACAATGACTCAAACTCACTTTGTATAATGATGACTGATAAACGACAATATTTACTTTACTAAAATCAATTTATTTTATTGTAAATTGATCCGGAAATAACTGACAAATCTGATATAAAAAGCTAAGTTTACATGTGCGGACAGAAACGTCCATTGTTACAGGTTAAGAGCAAGAAAATTAAGATTACAGCTCCATATTACTATTATATGTGTTTATAATGAAGTGTTAATATTTAATAAATCTTCCGGTATTTAGTATCTTTCTCAAATTTAATGACATTTTTACCAAATACAAATTTCTTTTGTGTGAATTCAGATTTGTAAAATCAATCAGATGTTCTGCATTAATATCTTTGGGATAAACTTGTAATAAAAGTGCTCTTGTAAACAAGAGCCTGACCTTGAAAAGTTATTCTTCAACATAAAACAAACTAAATAAATTACAACAAGAAAATAAAATACCAGTAAGGTTTTGGGTGTTCCTTGTTTTATTGGGACTGAGGTTACAAAAAAGAAAACCACTTTTTTTGCATGAAACTTTTGCACAAACAGTGCTTACAGTTTAACTTTCAGCGTGGAAGACAGCTCAAGACAAACAAAACAAATATATACATGTTAAACCTTTTCACTGTACCGTCAGTCTTATAAAACAGTAGTGAGGAACCCGTGAACAGATGGAACACGAGAACGCTTTAAGCTTTGCTGCTCACAACTCAAAACTCCTTGTGTTATACAGAGTAATAAACCTTTTAACCAGAGGTTTATTAACTACAGGTTTATTACTGTAAAACCATTTTCAACTGAAATATAAGTAATCGTTAATTAGAAATGTTTTTCCGAGGTTTATCTCCAGACTTTTCTGTTACTTCTACGAGTTTTGATTACTGTTTCAGTTTAATGTAACCCTAACTCTACAGAACCGGATAAAAAAAGTCCGATTGAGACAGGATATCAGACGACGACCGTTATGCAGAGCGAAACATCTCAGTTTCTGATGTTTTTCGTTGCTGTTGCAGAGAAGAAGCCGTGCCATTTCAATACAGTAGCGGTCTTTTTTTTTGTTTTTTTCTCCTCGAAGGGTTTATATGCAGCTGGTTTCACCACAAAGACGTCTGGTAATTAAATCTGATCTTCAAGAGATACTTCAGGTTTACCTGGGCCACATCATAGACGATGTACCTGGAGGAGTAGCGGTTAAGGAAAATAAACAATACAGTGAAAATAAATGAATAAATCTACAAGAAATAGGATGCCAAAGGATTTAATCCTTGTGATTTCCTTGCTGAGCTTCACCTCTAATCCTTTTTACATCCAAATAACATTAATGATCAGAAAAATATCTTCATTTTCCAAAATGAAATACACTAAGCTGAATTTCTTTGTGTCGATATAAATCCAGTGACACAGCAGGAAAAATTATTGCACACGAAATAATCATTATCAAAAGATACTCGTTGTACAGCAGACTCGTGTCATCAATGTTAGTGTGGACTCCTTTTCCCAGAGGCACTTGCACTCCATTCAGATTGACAGTGGCATTTGGGTCAGGAGCGGTTCGACCCAAACCTGGACGGAAGGGGAAAAAAAAAAGACAAAATAAATTAAAACTTTTATTAATTTCGTAATATACCAACATTTAAAACATGTTCGAGAACCCTCACCTTTAACACTGTGTTTGCCTTTCGGTAATTTTGTAATATGAGACGCCTTCTTCAGTTCATGCCTGCATTAAAAACAAATGATTATATTTTTTTACCATATTACAACCAAATCTTGAAATCTAGCATTAAAGGAGAACGCCCGTTTTTTGCAATTGGGGCCTTAATTATTCTGTGAGATGTGTTTTACTCGTCATCAGTGGTACTTTTTTGCGATTCGGGTTCGTCTCGGAGATTTTTGATTCACACGGCAAATACCTAAACGCCAATAAACGAGAGTCGGTTGGGCCTGCGTTCGCCGACCCTAAATCGGTTTAAAATCAGTTCAAATCCGTTATTTTTTTAATCTGGCCATTTAGATACTCTATTGTTTATTCTGTTCCAGTGCCATTTTGAATCCTGCGCTCATTGAATTGATAAACAAATGAAGCTAAGCCACTGCACCAATAGAATGGGCGCGCGGAGAGATGACGTCACTCTCCCGTAACTGTAAAAAATATCATTTCTATAAGCTCAGGATTCAAGATGGCACTGGAACGGAATAAACTATAGAGTATCTAAATGGCCAGATTAAAAAAATAACGGATTTGAACTGATTTTAAACCAATTTAGGGTCGGCGAATGCAGGCCCAACTGACTCTCGTTTATTGGCGTTTAGGTATTTGCCGTGTGAATCAAAAATCTCCGAGACGAACCCGAATCGCAAAAAAGTACCACTGATGACGAGTAAAACACATCTCACAGAATAAATAAGGCCCCAATTGCAAAAAACGGGCGTTCTCCTTTAAGTAAACTTATATCATTGTTTACATATTTCCTAGAGCGACTTCAGCCAGCAGTATGAGGCCTACGGGGTCCGACTGGGAGGTGTGACAGTAGTTTGCGCTCTTGGACACCATGTCAGCAAAGTAAACACCTTTACCGAACATGTAACCAGTCTAAAAGAGAATTACATGGAAATTAAAATCAAATACAAATGAGGTATTTATTTAAAATGTAGGACTCAATCTTCTGTTACATAAAACTCACCACAGGAGCTTCTGGAGGTGCAATACGAAGACCCTGAGACAGAATCCCAGCGTAGTTTGTGGCGCGAGATCCGTGCCACAGTAACTGGCGATTGTGTAGCTCCTCAAACGGACGGTAACGCTGGTGCTCACCTTCTCGAGCAACTTTAAAGATCTAAAACAAAATATCATACAATAGGATTTATTCTAAATGGATATTTATTCATAGAATTCATTTTATTTAAATAATAACTCACTTCTTGCACTTCCAGTGTGTACGTGTTGTGCGTAGCAGCGTGGGTGTTTTTGACGTATTGCATAATGACCTCAGCTTCCTGTGTGTTTTTGTCAACAACCTGTAAAAGAACATGTTACGTGTTGCTTTCAGACAATAAGTTGGATCCAAAGTTGCTGAAGGAGTTTTTACCTCAATCTTGGTTTTCAGTTTCTCGTAGTTGATGTCGATGGGATCGTGCTGGTTGTCCTGAGCGCCTCCTCTCAGCAGGCTGTACGCCACTTCAATGTCCAACAGGTTGTCCAACATCTCCACCTTAGCCTAGAATACATCCTGAAAGTCAGTTTATCAGCTGGAAGTTACCAGAACGACATGCAGCGGGTCAAACATGATGTTTACCTGAATGTAATCCAGATTGCTGAGCAGAGGCGGTTTCTTCATGCCGAAGTCGTGAGGTATCAGGGTGTAGAAGCGATTAGACAGATCTAGGATCTGTGCCTCGGGTACACAGTCTGACACGGCCTACCATGAAAATAATGGATCAGTGTTAACAGCAAAACACCAGAACAAACAGACGAATGGATCTGATTGTCATCAGACTCACACACTGAGAGAAATAACACCAACCTGCTGTACTTCAGTGAGGAGCGCGTAGGCGCTCTGGATCTGTCTTTTACTCAGTTTACCAAGAGGCATCTTCTGGAGGTCAATCTGAAAACAAAAACAAATTCACTCTTAAAAAGGAAAAATCAATGACGGCTCACTTTTTTCTTTGGTAGTAAGAGGCTAAAATTTTTTTTTGTTTTTCCCGAAGTTAAAGACCCACTCCGATGGAAATGGTTGTTTTTCACGTTAACATGTTCTTGTGGCTTTTTTCTGATGCTAGAGGACGTATCTTAAGAAAATTAAGCTCAAAATTGCCTTTCTGCACTCAAATCGCTGTGAATCAGTAGCAGCACACAAATATGTGTCTAAAACAAGAGTGTCTGTGACGTAGAAAAGCCAGTGGGTGATCCACAAGCTCCTACAACAGGAAGGGGCGGGGGATCCTCCACGCCAATGGTTCCGCTCACAGCGCACAGGCGAACTGCTAATGAGCTACTGNTCACGTTAACATGTTCTTGTGGCTTTTTTCTGATGCTAGAGGACGTATCTTAAGAAAATTAAGCTCAAAATTGCCTTTCTGCACTCAAATCGCTGTGAATCAGTAGCAGCACACAAATATGTGTCTAAAACAAGAGTGTTTGTGACGTAGAAAAGCCAGTGGGTGATCCACAAGCTCCTACAACAGGAAGGGGCGGGGGATCCTCCACGCCAATGGTTCCGCTCACAGCGCACAGGCAAACTGCTAATGAGCTACTGCAAATCGCCGGGGGGAGAGGGCTTGAGGGCTTTTTATGGTTAGCGGCCCAAAGTTATAGAACGAGCTCCCCTTAAAGGAGAACGCCCGTTTTTTGCAATTGGGGCCTTATTTATTCTGTGAGATGTGTTTTACTCGTCATCAGTGGTACTTTTTTGCGATTCGGGTTCGTCTCGGAGATTTTTGATTCACACGGCAAATACCTAAACGCCAATAAACGAGAGTCGGTTGGGCCTGCGTTCGCCGACCCTAAATCGGTTTAAAATCAGTTCAAAGCCGTTATTTTTTTAATCTGGCCATTTAGATACTCTATAGTTTATTCCGTTCCAGTGCCATCTTGAATCCTGCGCTCATAGAAATGATATTTTTTACAGTGACGGGAGAGTGACGTCATCTCTCCGCGCGCCCATTCTATTGATGCAGTGGCTTAGCTTCCTAAAAAATATCATTTCTATGAGCGCAGGATTCAAAATGGCACTGGAACGGAATAAACAATAGATTATCTAAATGGCCAGATTAAAAAAAATAACGGATTTGAACTGATTTTAAACCGATTTAGGGTCGGTGAACGCAGGCCCAACTGACTCTCGTTTATTGGCGTTTAGGTATTTGCCGTGTGAATCAAAAATCTCCGAGACGAATCCGAATCGCAAAAAAGTACCACTGATGACGAGTAAAACACATCTCACAAAATAAATAAGGCCCCAATTGCAAAAAACGGGCGTTCTCCTTTAACAGTCAGGCTGGCGTTTACCATAGTCGTTTTAAATCACTTTAAAAAACTTACTTTTCTATGGCTTTTAATTCACAGCCTTTAGGTTCATTTTTACAAGTTTTCTCTTCAATCTATAACTCTGATTTGATTTGCCTTCTATTGTTCTGCTGAATTTATTTCAATTTTTGTTTGATTGTTCAAGTATCTAAGTAATTTTACTGTTAAGCACTTTGGTCGACCTTATGGTTGTGTAAAAAGTGCTATATCAATAAATATGGTATATTACTGCCAATATTAGACCTGCCAACCTTGTAAAAAAATGTGAGTACCACTTGGGTTGCATGACTTTTTCTTGCAACATTTTGCAACTCTACTCATGTGATTTCCCAGTATTATATATATATATATATATATATATATATATATATATATATAAAGGCAAAAATACACACAGACACACATATATACTGTTGCCTCTTTCTCTTTTTTCTGTAGGCTATATATTGGACTTAATATTTACTCTATACAACAAATAATTTCTACACATTTCACATCAAATGACCACTTTGGTTGTAAGATTCAGATAATTTATTAAATTTTAGATTTGTCAATGAGATTAAGAAAGAAGACTATTTATTATTACTATTACTATTTATTTTTGCCCTCCCTTTTCTGTTAATACATATGATGATCAATGATCAGCTGTCGTGTGCACTGATGATCAGTGATCAATGATCAGCGCTGTTGTGCGCTGATCACTAATAAAGCGACACGCAAATTTCGTGAGTGTGCTCGTGCATGTATCGTAGCTAGCAACGCCAGTCCAGTCGAGGACCAATCAGCAGAGGTTTCATTGACGGACCGCTCGTTGCTTCCTGTGTAAGGTTATCAAAGCCATAGACAGGACGAAGCGGGGGTGTTACGCTGTAGGTCTCTGCTTTCTGCGATGATTGGCTGAAACTTCGTCACCACGCTCCAGCATTATTTTTTTTTTTACAGAACTCACATGTGTGCAGCTTTTATCGTAGTTTAGAGTTGCGAGTCGTACCCGCATATTTAGATACCAAATTGCGTACTTGCTACACAAAATGCGCACAGGTTGGCAGGTCTGCAGCCTGCAGAAACTACATCCAAGAAAACAGCACAGGTTTTATGATTTTGGGTAAATATGCCCTAATCGAAATTTATAGACCATTGAGATGCTTTAAAAAAGCTCAAAAGATGATCAGAGTGGGACTTTAAAATGAGAAAAATTAGGCAAAATACTGAATTTTTATGACAAAAAAAAAACTATGACAAAAAACATTCCTGCTTTTGGTAAATCTTAATTTGTGATAATAGTTTTCTACCTTTCCAGAGGAAGAATCTGCTTTTTTATTCTCTTTGCTACAAAAATCTGCTCATAAAACAATTAAAAAAACTACATGACCAACATTAAAAGTCTTACTTCAAACTCCACCATGGCCTTCTTCATGCTCTCCACATCAAAGATCATCTTGATGAGATCCTGAACCGGTTTGGCCAGTTTGGATTTGGTGCCAGCGGACGCAGTCAGCTGTTTCACCGCCTCCTCGTCCTGAAAAACCATCGCAGAGAGAATCTCAGTCCCAAAACATCTCGCTGAACACGTGTTCCTGAGTGTTCTGAGTACCTGTCCATAGTCGATTTCCAGAGGGTAGAACTTATTTGGATATTTAGTGAAGTTGGAGGAGCCCCAGTCGTTTCCTGTTTTATCTTTATAAACGCTCAGGAAATTATCCAGCGCAGAGTTTTTGTCATGGTATTTGTCCAGCTTGTTGCCTCCGATGGTGGTCCCCACTCTGCCCCAAGACCTGAACACCCAGTACCTACATGTACACGCCAGTTTATAGATTCAGATAACAGTCAGAGACAACGTCTGAAGTTTTAACCTGCTGTAGTGAGATTACCGTTTATGTACGTCGTCCTCCAGCAGCTGCAGTTTATAATACGAGTTTGTGCCTCTGACGATGTCCACGAGTCCCAGCGTGGCGCTGAACATCCTCCCGTTCTGCTCCAGGACGTGGGCGCTGTTCTCCAGACCTGAACACATTTAAAGCATCAAAGTAAATCCATGAAGGGAACGCGTGCAGCTCTTTGAGTTGAAAGGATTCCAGTCTACCTGAGTCCGGATCCACAGCAGCTCCACCTTTCACCGTGAGCTTCATCTTCTTGGATTTGCTTCCGCCTGAAATCGTTCAGATTTACTTGGTTTTGTAATCAGAACAACTAAAAATCCAGATAACAGAAACACATGCGCGTTACCTTCTTCCTCCTTCACCCTCCCGGTGCTTTTGGCAGCTGGCGCTCCGGATTTGGAAGCTGTTGATGGAGCCTGAGTTTCAACTTTGACCTCTGCACCCCAGGGTGAGATGGCGTGCAAAGAAACCAGCTCCTGAAGAGCTTTACCAGATGACTTGATGTCTGTGAGAAAATCTTCAGAGACCACGCGTACGCCGGCCTCCTTCACCTCCTCCATCTTCTTACCCATCTTCTCGACCTCCTCTGAAATCAGAACAATAAACTAAATGTTAAAAATCACAAAGATTTCACGTTGTCCTGACAAGTAAAAGTGTAAATGACTAACTCTTGGTGCTGAGGCAGAGGAAGGCCTTGGACGCAGTGCCGGTCATCTTCCCACCCAGTTCCTCTACAGCAGCCTTCAGATCATCTTTGTTCTTCGTCAGTTTACCGACAGTCAACAGTTTCAAACCGGTGAGCGGTTTGTCTAAAACATGAAAACACCTTCATCACCACACGATACTGACACGTTTATACAAACAAGTACTTTCTTTTTCTTTTTAACATATCTTTATTGTGATTTTTCAAACTTAAACCAGCATGACAACTGTCCAACTTCTAGTTTGGCATGACAAAACATACAAAAAAAACAAATAAATACATTAAAATAAAATAAAAAATACAAAAATATATAAAAAAAAAGTTAAAAATAAAAATAAAATACATTTTAAACTTTCAGGTCAATGTTAATTGTGTACTTATACAGTAACTGGAACACATCAAGTCTCAGACATGAGAAGAAACAGATTCTGACCTGAAGGTGCTGCTTCGGGCACTCGCTCCGTCGGGGCGGTGGACGCGCTGGCCAGGGGTTCTGATTTGGCGGCGGTCAGGGTCTGGTTTGGAGTCTCTTTGGGGTACATTCTGGCTTGTTGCTTGAACTTAAATTTTTTCAAAAAAGGGACTTCGTGGAACTCCTGAAACACGAGATATGAATGGAAATCAACGCCAACGACGAGGGTTCTTTTACAATTAAACAACAAAATCTCATTAATAGAATTATTTCAATGTTTTCATCTAATTAATAATAAAAACAGACAAGGGAAACTTCTGATTTTCCAAATGTAAAAACTGGATTTGTGTTTCTAAACCTCAACAAATTTTTTCATTTGGTAACCTTGACGACGACGTACCTTCGGGGTGACCCAGTCTTTGCGTAGAGGTGTTTTGGTTTTAAACACACACTTTGTCCAGGCTGAAATGTCCCCTGTGCAATAATATGCATCTCCTTTAAACACCAGCTGCCCGCCGCACTCCTTACAGGCCTCCAGAGCACCGAAGGCCATACCGTCAGCCAGGCTGTCGACCACCTGCCATGGAAAAATAACCAAAGTCAACACGTCTCAGAACTAATGTCGATTTATCACCACAGAAGAAGAGCTTCTCTCACGTTGGATTCTCCTGAAGGAACTTCCTGTCCGTTTGCGATCAGCAGCTCCTTCATGTCGTTGACTGAACAATATTTCTTCAACTTGTCTTTGATTCCCCAAATCAGCTGATTCTGAGTCTGTGGTAAACATAAACATGTAAATGTATCAAGAACTGGGACATCACAAGATAAAAACATGCAGGTCAAATAAAACACCTTCAGCTGCTCCTCCAGCTTCTTCTTCTCCTCTTCTTCCTCTTTCTTCTGTTTTTTTGATGCTCCGTCCACTTCATCATTTTTACGTTTCCTGTAAGGACAAATTAGTTCCATGTTTTGTTGTTTTGTGGCTTGACAAGGACAAACAAGATAAAAGAGCCACATTAACCTCCTAAATGAGACGCAGAGGGACTGACAGCCAAGATGAGTGATAAACAAACCAGAATCTGACACCTTTATTCATTAAATATATTCACCGGGGGCCCCATCAGTGACCGGACACGGAAAACACAAGCCGCTACACGCATGGACGATCCCTGGAGTCCATGATGGGATCACGCACTCTGTACTGGTGAGAGTTATCTCCCCATGTGACCATCAGCACGGAGCTAATGACCGTCCAGAAGCAATCAGTCTGTTTCCGTCTGCTGTAAAACTCCCTGTCCAGGTAACATGGAGACACCACGGGGGGGGGGGGGGGGTATAAATCTGAATCCTCCAGATCGGTTTGTGCAGATTTTTCTGCATCAGTTGCTGTTTTTGTGTTTATGTGCAGGCGAGTGATTGAACAGTTTTATCTGAACCATGGAGAACTTTACATCCTCCTCTTCCTCACCTCCGCCTGCAGACGCGCTCGCTTCCCTGAACGTGCCGTACATGGCCGCTGAGCTCACCATCGCCTTTTTATCTGCTTTTGGTAATTTACTCGTCTGCGCCGCTGTGGGTCTAAACTACAAGCTGCGCACCGTCACCAATTACTTCCTGGTGTCGCTTGCGGTGGCTGACATCTGCGTTGGCGTGATCGCCATTCCCTGCGCCATCCTGACGGATGCTGGTTTACCGCGTCACAACCTCTACCTGTGTCTGCTGATGCTGAGCGTTTTGATCATGTTCACGCAGAGCTCCATCTTCAGCCTGCTGGCGGTGGCCGTCGAGCGCTACATCGCCATCTTCATGCCATTCCGGTATCGAGCGCTTATGACACCTCGTAACGCTGTGCTGGTGATCCTCGCCACTTGGTTTCTGGCGTTCCTCATCGGGCTCGTGCCTTTGATGGGCTGGCACAAAACGCCACCTGATTCCAGCTACTGCTTCTTCGTGCTGGTGGTGGACATGACCTACATGGTTTATTTCAACTTCTTCGCTTGCGTGCTTGCGCCGCTGCTCATCATGTTCTTCATCTACGCTCAGATCTTCATCACGGTCAAGCAGCACGCGCGGCGCATTGGACCCGAGCAGAGCAGCCGAGGTGGGGAGAAGCAGATCAGGGCCGCGGCCAACATGCGAAAAGAGATGAAGATGGCCACGTCGCTCTTCCTCGTTCTTTTTCTCTTCACCGTCTGCTGGATCCCTCTTCACATCATCAACTGCTTCCTGCTGCTCTGTCCACGCTGCTCAGTGCCGTTAGAGCTGCTGCTCACCGCCATCATCCTGTCGCACGCAAACTCCGCTGTCAACCCCTTCCTATACGCTTACACCATGACGGCTTTCAGAGACACGTTTAAGGCAATTTTCTTGTGCTGCAGGACGGCGGGAAACGAAACGAATCCTTAAACTAAATGTTTGTGGTCTCACCCTTCAGATTTGACAGCAGGGAGCCGCTTCTTCAGCTCCTCTTTGTCTTCTGCACGAAGCGTGTTGAACCCCTTCAGCTGCGCGGCGTTGTACTCGGGTTTAAAGAGCAGCTCTTCCCTGCGGCCGACGAAACACGCCGTGTGGTACCAGCGGTCGATCAGACCCAGCTGAGGTTTCTCGGGGTCCAAAGCTTTCTTGGAAACACGAATCTGATCCTAAAGTGATGACCAACATATTGCAAACATGTTAAATACTTATAACATGCTCTAAATCTAGCGTGTACATGTTGTCATGTGTGCACACCTTCTCTATTTTCTGCTCGCAGCCTTTGCAGGTGCTGCGGTTTGACTTGGCGTATTCCACCGCAAACTCGTTCAGTGTTTTCTCGCCTTTGGCTGCACCTTTTGAATCACCTTTTCCTGCATGACGGCAAAAACATTTACTGTCAAACAGTGTGATAAAAACACTCATTTTAACAAAGACGTCAGCAGATAAGAACCCAGAGAGTGACGCATCTTCGCAGCGACAAACTGGTCAAATCAATCAGCTGTTCGATTCATTCATCTGAGAACTGACCCGTTCCAACAGCTCCTCCACTTTCGATGGCTTTTTTAACCTTTTCTTGGTCTTCCCAGCGGAGATCAGAGAACCCGGCGATGTCGGCTGCAGACTGAGCGGCTGCTCGCTGCCAGAAGCAGGAGAAATGGTGCCAGTGTGGGACTTTTCCATCAAACATCGGCGACTGGAGGACAAAAACATAAGGCAGTTTAAAGAGCCATGCTTCAGTCATGAGTTTATCAATAATAAAAACATAAAATGAACACGTTTGTGTGTAGCTAAACATGAGTAAAAGAACATTTTCTACAATGAAAAACCAATAAATACCAGTCTGTCAGAATGAAAGAGAAACTGTTTCTGTTTTGACAGTACATATGTACATATTTTCAAGATTTTTCATATAATAACAATAAAGAAAAATGAGATTAAAATAGTTAATTTTTGAAATTTCTCAGAAATTAACAAAAAATATAAAGAGTTGAAAATTTAATGGTAGAATTTGGATTAAATTGATTTTATATTTCCAAACAGAAATGGACTGAAGAGGATTCCTGCTCATTTGGATCCAGAACTTCTCAAAACCTCTGATAAAGCAATAAAATCAAGTTGCTTGGATCTACTTGAGAAATTAAATCATTCATTAAATCGGTGAAGTAATCAAAGTGTTAAAACTCTGCTGACTTAAACACAAACACAACGACTCAGTCAGCCAATCGTGTCAAAGTAAATCATCGTGCTTTCCAACAGAAAAAGAAAGTGATTGTTCTTCTGCAACTGCGACTTTTAGTGATAATCATCTCTTCATCGTGAAGCTGCTGAGATGCTGCAGCATCCAGAACACGTTGCTAATAATTGCAGAGACTTTCTTGAATCCCTCAGAGAGACAATCCGATGAAAGACTCAGCGGCTCTTTGTGAGCAACCTTCAGCAGACTGTCAGCCATTTAAATGCTAACGACGGCCCAATTTAGCACAACTGAAACCACTCCACAACTTATATTATCGCATCTACATTCAGTTTCTGGACATTTTATGTTCGTGCACACTTGATATATGTATCAACGTTGAGATAAAAAGCTTCTCGGGACCGTTTTCCTTGGTTAAATCGCTCCAGACGTCGCTCCCTCACCTGCACCATGATGGCCATCCTTAGCGAGTCTTTAGCGATGTTTTCTTTGCATTTTTTGCATGAAGCTCGGCCGCTTTTGGCGTATTCCGCCTTGTACAGCTTGTCGTCTTGGGAGTCCGCCATAGAACTTTAATACTGTAGCCAAACAAAGCGAGTTGACGCTAATTAGACCAACTTTCTCCCAGTGACGCGGAGCCACAACAATCACAGACAGAACGGCCGCCGGAGCCCGCGTGCTTCCAAAAGAGGGAACAGACAAGAAGAGGTCTCACTCTGTATTTATTAGTTTTTCAGAAAAGTAAAAATGTCAGTTTATGTTGTTAAATATTTCACTGAAAATTAATTTGATAGGCAAATACAACAGGATCCCCTGTCATTTTCAGTAGTTCATGTGGACACATTGAATTAATTAAAATACAAACACTGTGTGGTTAATGTTTCTTTTAATGTATAAACGCTGACTGAGTTTGTTCACTGTCGGTTTTGAATGCTCTGTTTATTATTTTGTTTAATCTAATTCTGTGCAGCTGATCTTGAATTTCTGTGTTCATTTTGTATTAAATTATTTGGTGTTTTTAATACTTTAGTTTTTGCTTTTATTTTGTGATACATTTCAGAATCATGTCCAATCTCTTGTTGCTGTTTTAGATATTTTACACCTCTCCATTCTTCATCTCTCAGATTTTTCAGTTTCACTGGTTATTTTGACTCACTTCCATTTAAATTTAATTTTAAATTTATTTTTGGATATGATCAGGAGACTCGTGGGTTCTACGGATGGTTGTTCAGTAGATCCAGGCTGTAAATGTATCAGTGAATTAGTTTATTCAGCCTCCTGGACGTGATGATAATAAACATTATTTTTGATCTGTAGTGAGTCATCTTTCATACAGAGAACTTTACCGCAGAAGTCCCGCGCAGGTTTCAGCCAGAACTAATCGATCGAGGAGAAATCGAACTTACTGTTAACTGAGCTTTGTGAGATGCTTCTCTGAGTTCTTGAATCTTAGAGCAACCAGATTATCTGCATGAAGTTAACTGGTTAGAATTATAACTAAAAAGTTATTTTTAACCATGTATCTGAGCTTAATCCACAAAAGTATCACAATGTCATTATAATCCATCAAGTAGGGCAGAATAATCAACATAAAAAATCATTCTGTTTGACACTTTATTTGCAGGAATTGTGCACAAATTAATGTTTCTGTAAAAAACATACAAAAAATAAACATGTATAGCAAAATGTTTCATCTTAAAATATTTTTTAACTCCCTGTAACTCAATGTCACTACTTAGTCAAATGACAGCAGGTTTTGGGGGTTTTTGTCACCCTTACTTAAAGAGACACATTTCAATCCTTCATTCATTATATTGATACAACATTAAATATGAGCATATGGAAAACACATTTAGGTAGAATATGAATTAAAGCAACAATTAGTTCACAAATGTAAGTTTAACTTTAAACACCAGGAAATTGTGGAGACAAACCATAAGAAAAAACCTTTAACTAATGTTTATAGGCCTTTGTAGAGGGTTTCTAAGAGGTATTGTGGGTTTTGGCTTAGAGGTCTTAAAAATTGCTAGAGCATCTTAGCAGCAAGACCTGTTGGCTTTTCTTTAACTGCACAGACTGGCATCAAGAAAAAAGGAAGCAGAGCTCTGGAGATGTTTATGTCAACCTATAACAGATTAGTAGGATTAAGTAGATCTTTTCAAACGGATTTCAGGACACTGTAGCATTTGATCTATGACCTGAGAAGTCTGACATGATTTCCACAAAATATTCTCCTCTACATTTAGTTTTCAAGATGATTAGGGCATTGAAGAAACTGGAAAAAGGACTTTGGCAAGACTGGATCCAGCCTGTAAACCTGGAGAAACTCGATTCCTGAGCTGCACTTGCTTCAGACCTCAGCACAACAGTTTGCTGGGAGTCATACTAAAGTTCCCATTAGACTCTCTCATCCGCTCTTTGTGTCTGGCCTGGACGAGACCAAACACCACCTCTGCCAGCGTCATGCGTCCTCCCGTCCGGCCTCCTGAACGCCCGTCTACTCCAACGTTGGCTCTTTTACTGCGCATGGTGCTGATGAAATATGTTCGAACTTTCCCCTGGCACTCACTTACCTGCAACAACAAGTGGATGCAAAATGCAATTATACCTCTTTCGGTTGCCTTAAAGAGGCCATTTCATACAAATTTCAGGACTTTGTGGTTATTTCTTAAGTATTAACCAGTAATATGAAACATTTTATATCTAAAAAATGTCAGGAAACACTGATTAACAGACCTTTCAATCTGTCTGGGTTAAAATTCGGGTGGTTCCGGCTCCTTCCGTCAGGCTGCTTCGTCAGCAGCTCGTTCATATTCATTATTTGAATTTGCTGGACTCTGATTGGCTAACAAACTAGCCTATGAGAGCAAAAAATACTGCTTCCTGCCCTGTTGCGCATGGCAACGTCAGACGTCGTGTCTTCCTGTTTGCTACGTCTTATGCTAACAACTTTTAGCTAGCAGCATGCTAGGCATGGTTTTCAACTGCGGGAGCTGATGAATACTAACAAACAAAGGAGTTGTGAGGAAACAGATACAGACCGTTCGTACTCGGGAGAACTCGGGTGTTATCACCACCTGTGTAGTTTGAGAGATAAAAACTGAAAGAGAAGTTGTTGACCTGTTTTCACACCCACTATGAAGGTAAGAACACCTGTGGAGCTAAAATATTCAACAGAAACCTCAGAAAAACCGTTTTTAACGGAAGGGCCTCTTTAAATACGATTAATGAAAGCAGCAGTTCAGATCTTTTAGAGTTGAATTCTGTAGGAACTTTAGGAACAGTTACTAACCAACATTATGAAGCACCATTAGAACATACTCAATTTGAAGAAACCGAAGTTCATTCTTACTGAACTCATAAACTAATGGCTAATCTTTGCACCACAACATATTTAAACAGCTGCAATTAAATAGCTCAATTATCTAAAAGCTGTTCATAGGAACCCTGTTTATTAGCATTTATACTGCTAAAACTTCACATTAAACTGTTATTCAAATAATTATTTGGTTATTTGCTGTGGAAATTAGCAGCTGAGGTATTTATCAGTAGCACTTCCTGTTTAGTCACATCCAACTGGAATTTCATATTATTTCCTCTGTAGTGCAGATGTAAAGTAAAAATGACTAGAATGTTACATTTAGTAAAGCATAAACTGAAATGAATATGTTAAAAAAAGTTGTTTNAAGATGGCAGAAATCCACTTTGATCTCGGGCCCACCGGTACTAGTCATCAGCATGTCGATTCTGTCAGAACAGATTTCTCTTTCAGCCAATTAAATCGAAGGTTTGGTTAAAGATCTACCTACAATATATTAATAATTTATAACTTTTCCACAGAAACCCACTTTAAAAAGACAAACTCTTCCTTTAAAGTATGTATTATCTGATCTTAAAGTGGATTTATAGCTATTTTTTTTTCTTTTTTTAACACTATATCATGACTTTATGTTCACAGGCACTTTCATTAAAAATCTTTAACCAAATAAGTTTGAACTAAATCTCTTACTGCTCTTTTACTATTTATAACAACTAGTACATTTAGGTTTGTGTCAAAACTCAATGAGTTTGTTTATGTACCATTTTTCTGCTGATGCGTAAACGACAAATGACACGAGTCAAATAAAGCTAGAAATTCGAGCTAGAGAAACATGTTCCACACACCCCTTTGATAAAGATTTCTCCTCGTAGCTCCAGTACGAAGCCCCATTCTGACAGGATCTGGCGGGTGGCCTCAGGCACCTGGATGCGTCCGCTCACACCTGTGCTGTCCATGCGACTCGCCAGGTTCACCGTCGACCCCCAGATATCATACTGCGGTTTGGTGGCGCCGATCACCCCCGCAACCAACGGCCCATGTGCAATACCTGGAAAGAGTCATGAAACGTGAAAACATGGCGGCGGGTCTATGACGGGAAACTGAACTACATCTGAAGGGGGTCAAACGCTGACCGACGCGCAGCTCAAAGTTTTGAGCGGCGTGCTTGTTGATCTCTCTCAGGACCTCCTGCATCGCCAAAGCAAATAAAACCAGCTCGCTCAGGTGATTCCACTCATCCTCGGATCCCTGCAGCAGGAAACACAAGCCAGAAAAGACGCAAACATGAACTAAATAATTAGATAAAACTAAAACCCTGAAGGTTTTTTTGTGTTTGTTTATTTCAATCTTGTACTTTACTGTCACCTGTTTACTTGGAGCTAAACCAGACGCTGCCATGTAGCAGCTCCCTATCGTCTTGATCTTCTCCACGCAGTGGAAGTACGACTCCTCCAGCAACTTGACCGAAAATAAAGACACAAAATCACAAGACTGACTAAAACCTGCTGAGTCATGACTAACAAATACATGATATCTAGTCAAAGAGCTGCAATAATAAAGATACGCTGCAGTTTTTGGGTTTCACCTCGTCAAACCCAGCGATGATTTCATTCAGCAGCCGGAGGCAGTCTACTCCTTCATGTTTGATCTCTTTCTGCTCAAAGTATTCATTGAACCCGGCGATGGAGGCAAACAAAACACCCACCTCATCGTAGGACTGAGAGTAAAGCTCCTGAAACGACAATCATGTCATAGAAACTCACCAGAAAAAGGTTTCTCTTTTTACAAAACCTCCTAGAGTGACGCATAAAGGTTTGATTTCTAGCTGCAGAAGAAGAACTCTAAAGTCTGTTGTGTGTCTTTAAGGACAAATTCATCTACCTCGTCGTTTTTGCTCCTTTCCAGAAAGTGTTGAGCTACATGGACGGGCAGGATGTTATGCAACAAACACTCGTTGTGTTCCTGAAGCTCCCTCATGTCCTCCACCTCCTGCTGGGCCTGCAGGCGCCACAAGAAGTCCAGTCTGGCAGTCGCCTCCCACTGGGAAGTAAAAGATACAGCATCAGATAGCATCGCCTCTCAGCTTGCATCTAGTTCTCATCAGTACCGTTTATAAAAACGAAGCTAAGTCGATTCTATAAGCTAAAACTACGTGAAGACACAAAAAAAAGCTTGTTTATTCGTGCCTGCCGCCCGTTGTAGAAGATAATAACTATAAATGTGGCCATAAGAAGGATGGAAATTCCTTTTCGCCTGATGTAATGAGACCTGCAGTTACAAGAAGTAATACAAGAAGAATAAGTTATATTTCTATCATAGAAATACGTTTTGACGAAACCCTAGAATCTAGTTTTCTGACCTGTGCAGCATGTCATTGCGTGTGAGCGCGAGGAAGGCGAGGTGGATGAGGTAGGAGTAAACCATCACCACCAGCAGCAGCACGGCCAGCTTCAGCAGGGAGTTGAGCCGCAGAAAAACGGCACACGTCACCATGGCAACCACGCCACCCAACACAAAGACCTGAGGAGGAGCCAGAATGTCTGATAAATTGTGACGAACAAGATCAGCCGCTTGAAAACCTTGAGATTTAGCAGCCGGACGCCAGAATGAAGTTTGTAATAAATCAACAGGAAATGAAGAGAGTGAAACACAATGAGGCAGGAAGTTCTCTGTCCTGACCTCGGGGTAAGCGCAGACGGTCAGCGGACGTGATCCAACACTGTCTTTAAGGTTGATTTCACCCTCTCCTGCGACTGTGAAGATGCACCACATCTGTAAGCAACACACAACAAGCAAATAAACAACTTATGAGTGAAAGAAGGTCCATTAGATATAATATAAATAACACTTCTATACAGATCACATTAAAGATGAACATCATCACATCAGAGATAGAAAGTGCTGCTCTTTTCAGCATTTGAACAATTAGTATTTTCAATTTTTCCAAAGAAAGATCAATAAAAAGCAATAACTAATTTTGGCCACAGGGTGGCAGCAAAAACACGATAAAACAACTTCATCATGTGGCTGTAAAAAGGAGGAGAAATAAAATCAATATTTGTGTCTTTTTTCACACTTTTCTACACAAGGACATTTTGGTTCTGTAGTAAAGATGCAGCTCTATTTTTACCACCATGTCTGGAGTTCTGTTTGTTATATTTAGAGGGTTTTTGCAACTTGAAGGTGAAGATGCAGCTAAAACATGAAAACAAGAAGATTTAACATAAACCAAAGAGTTAAAATGGTATTATAGCCCAAAAAAAAATCTGCCATTTAAAATGACTTTTTCTGAGTTTGTTAATGAAGAGAAGAGCCGATGAAAACTCCAGATGTGCAGAATACAAAATTTTACTGAGAATCTGAGTGAGTGTCATTGTTGTTCACCCTCCCACCATGTCAGCAGAAGTCAGGCCAAAGTTGATGAGGATGGCTGTAAGAGTGAGGAGATTACGAGCGCTGTTATTTTCATGGATCCAGCAGCATAAGTTCTGCAGAGCTGCAGGAGTCCACTTGAACTCCTCAGCGAAGGCGATCAGCAGCAGCAGAACGTAGACCAGCAGGAAGAGGAAGAACTGGAGGATGGCAGGGAGCTGCCTGCAGGTGGAAAAATAAACATGGAAAACAGGAAGAAGAGTGTGAAAGTCTCGTGCACCCTGAGAAAAAAGGACTTTGTGACACAGACGGATTATGAGCCTCGGTTTAAAGACATAAAACAATGCCTGACAGGTTTAACTCCACGGTGATGCTTGTGTATTCCGATGTTTTCTATGATTTCCACGTTACTGTACTAAAATCTTGCAACTTTTAATTGTGGTTTTATCATGTAGTTGAGGCTGAATTTGATTATTTTGACCTTATATGCTATTTTGATGGTCATTTTGTTTTGAAACGAGGCCATTTCATTAAAAACTGTTTTTCTGAGGTTTCTGTTGAATATTTTAGCTCCACAGGTGTTTTGTACAGTGTGTACACAAAGAAGCACCTTTATCCAGTTTATACACTCAACATGGAGGAGTATATCTGGACCATGAAGTTCCCATTTGACCTACTTTACTGCTTTTCACTTTGACTGGTGGGTCCAGAGAAGCTAAAAAAAACACTTTAGTCTACAGAGAATTCATTTACATTCAGTCAAAACCCAAAATCAACTCCGAAGAAAGTAAAAAGCCAAAATACAGAGTGGAAAAAGATAATTACACTTCAGCAAAATGTTAAGAATAGAAGTTGTGCAAAGACAAAGTAGAATGTTTATGTCCTCACCAAATAACATGATGCCTCACAGTCAGAGAGGCAAAGTGTTTTAATTACCAGTTTTATTATTATTATTATTCATAATCATTTTTCCATCTTCCTAAAAATAAGTATTTTCACTGTTTAAAGAGGTCCTTCCATTAAAAACGTTTTTTTCTGAGGTTTCTGTTGAATATTTTAGCTCCACAGGTGTTCTTACCTTCATAGTGGGTGTGAAAACAGGTCAACAACTTCTCTTTCAGTTTTTATCTCTCAAACTACACAGGTGGTGGTAACACCCGATTTCTCCCGAGTCTGAACAGCCTGTATCTGTTTCATCACAACTCCTTAGTTTGTTAGTTTTCGGCAGCTCCAGCAGTTGAAACCACGCCTAGCATGCTGCTGGCTAAAAGCTGTTAGCATAAGACGTAGCAAACAGGAAGACACAACGTCTGCTGTTGCCATGCACAGCAGGGCAGGAAACAGTATACCTTGCTCTGATAGGCTAGTTTGTTAGCCAATCAGAGTCCAGCAAATTCTAATAATGAATATGAACGAGCTGCTGACGAAGCCTGATGGAACCAGCCAAGAACCACCCGAATTTTAACGCAGACAGATTGAAAGGTCTGTTAATAAGTGTTTCTTAACGTTTTTTAGATATAAAATGTTTCATATTACTGGTTAATACTTGAGAAATAACCACAAAGTCCTGAAATTTGTATGTAATGGCCTCTTTAAATCTTGTTCCAACTGTTGTACATACCTGTGTGGCATTCAATGTCTGTCAGAATGTAAATGTTTTTATGTTGAGCTAATGTGTAATTCATGTCATTTGTGTCTTTTAACTTGAATGAAGTCATTAATTTGTGGTGATTTTCAATCTTAAAATGTTTCACCACCATTTTTTTTTCTCATTTTCTCATTTCGGCCCCTTTGTATCAACTTGTGGAAATTTTGTAACAATTGATAAAATAATTGTGTCAATTTACACCTGTTAATAAATCATCTAACGTTTATTCTGTAGTTTGATTTAATTTTCTCCAAATTTGGTCACTTTAAGTTGATTTACAGCATTTTAAATTCTAAATTTACACTTTTTTTGTGTGTTATTTTAAACACATCACCAGGATTTTAGGTCCTATTTCTTGATCACCGTATGAATTCAACTTTTGATCTTTAGCTGAAACTAAAGACCTGAAAATAAAAACAAAAATCCCAAAATGTTACTTCAAAATTATTTTTATATTTAAATGAATCATGATCAAATTTATGAGCTATTAAATATTATTGTATTTATTGTTTTCAAAGTTCTGTCAAATGTAAAGGCCGAGAACGAATCAAAATTAGTCAAATAAAAGGCGAAGTTCGATATTTGGTGTCTTCTCACCTCGGAATGGAGATGACAGCCTGAGCAGCCATGAGGAAGAGGAGCACGATGAAGGAGCAGACCATATTGGAGTTGAACATTTCATCTCTAATCTGGGAAAACTGGATCAAAAACAAACAAAATGTTTCATTTTGAGTCAACATCCAGAAGTAGTAGATTAGTTTCTGAGCTGCAGCAGCATCTGCAGACCTTCTCTTCAATGTGCGAGTCCTTGAAGACCAGGCTCAGCGGCGTGATGTGCTCCTTGTGCATACGCTCGCTGCTTCGAACCTCAATAGCGTGTTTGATGCGTTTGTTGATCTCTCTGGAGGTTGACTGCCATAAACTGGGCAGCGAGCCGTTAGTGAAGGAGGCCAGGATCTGCAGAGGAAGCACGTAGATGACTGATCAGGTCCAATCTTCTAACATACATGGTAAAATCTTCCTCTCTGCTGTGCGTCTTCTACACTCACACTGTTCATGTCCATGATTCTACCAAAAGGGATTTCTGGATTCCAGGTTCGGACCCTCTTCTGAACCTTGATGGGCTCAGCGGGGTCTTCTTCATTCCATTTCTCTGGAGGGCAGACGAGGAAGGTGTCAATGTTGTGTTTTCGGAGGAACTCGTTCCTGTCGCGGCCATGTCCATCTTCTGTCTCATAAAGGCCTTCTAAACAATCCAGAGTTGCCCTCGAGATGTGGATACGCCTGAATGAAGGATGATTAAGTCATAAATATAGATGAAAGTTTTAAATAAGCTCCAACATTCTGCTTTTAAACGAGTTTCAAAATATGAAAACAGACAGTAAGAAGCTGCTGCAAATAAACACTAACCAGTGATCGGTTCCTCACCCTGCTATGCCTCCAGCTTCCAGCATGTTGGCGATGCCCACGTCCCAGGACCAGACATCAAACTGCCATTTCTGCAAACCCAGGACGCCGCAGAGGGCGGAGCCAGAGTGGATCCCGATCCTCATGTCCAGGTCAAAGTTCAGCTGCTTCCGGACGAGTCTGGTATCGGTGAAGAGATCAATGCAGTGTAACACAATTCTACTCGTTTCAGTTTATAAGGATGTGTTTAACCTGCACTAACCGTATTGTGCTGATCATCGCCAGACCCATTTCAACAGCGTAACGAGCATGAGCACGCTGCGGCTCAGGCACCCCAGATACACAGTAGTAACAGTCACCAAGTATCTTTATCCGCAGGCAGTGGTGCTCCTGTAACAAGAGCTCGTCAGGATGGGTGTTCTGTAAAATGATGTAAGACAAGACGTCTCGGGTTCTGACCTCAGCCAGTCGGTCAAAGCGTCCAAAGAGCTCATTGAGGGTTCGAACCAGGTCCTGGGCTGTCAGGTTGATGGATAACTGAGTGAAGTCCTTAATATCTGCAAACAGGATGCTACAGGAAAACATCTGATGAGTGAAATGTCTGAGATTCTGGGTTATATTTGAACAAGATGACAAAACTATGAGATGATGTTGCATATGCAATTATCTTCCATCACCTTCAGTCCATCTGCTGCTTTCCCTGATACGTAATCTCTCTCTCTCTCTCTCTATGTCACCAGCTGCACCTGATATTATCTCATCAATCTTTTTACAAATACCACAAACCTACAGTCAGATTGTCGACTCTGCTTCAAGCTGTCGCATTCACAGATGATACCATTTGGGATTCTCTCCTTTATTTCAATTAGAATTTTGACTTTATTTCTCAGGCTGCCGTTTTAACTCCGACTCCTCGATCTGCCAAAATCTATATGGACCTGCCCTTTAGGTATGTGCTCCTGTCACCGGTACTCCTTAATGTCAGGAGGCTGTGAGTACCACGGTCTCCTGACATACAGTGGGGCAAAAAAGTATTTAGTCAGCCACCAATTGTGAAAGTTCTCCGACTTAAAAAGATCAGAGAGGCCTGTAATTTTCATCATAGGTATACCTCAACTATGAGACAAAATGAGGGAAAAAAATCCAGAAAATCACATTGTCTGATTTTTAAAGAATTTATTTGCAAATTATGGTGGAAAATAAGTATTTGGTCAATAACAAAAGTTAATCTCAATACTTTGTTATATAGCCTTTGTTGGCA
This sequence comes from Pachypanchax playfairii, assembly GCA_006937955.1. Classification (NCBI taxonomy): domain Eukaryota; kingdom Metazoa; phylum Chordata; class Actinopteri; order Cyprinodontiformes; family Aplocheilidae; genus Pachypanchax; species Pachypanchax playfairii. The sequence continues at coordinate 1,385,654 of SSNP01000027.1, forward strand.
ATGACAGAGGTCAAACGTTTTCTGTAAGTCTTCACAAGGTTTTCACACACTGTTGCTGGTATTTTGGCCCATTCCTCCATGCAGATCTCCTCTAGAGCAGTGATGTTTTGGGGCTGACGCTGGGCAACACGGACTTTCAACTCCCTCCAGAGATTTTCTATGGGGTTGAGATCTGGAGACTGGCTAGGCCACTCCAGGACCTTGAAATGCTTCTTACGAAGCCACTCCTTCGTTGCCCGGGCGGTGTGTTTGGGATCATTGTCATGCTGAAAGACCCAGCCACATCTCATTTTCAATGCCCTTGCTGATGGAAGGAGGTTTTCACTCAAAATCTTACGATACATGGCCCCATTCATTCTTTCCTTTACACGGATCAGTCGTCCTGGTCCCCTTGCAGAAAAACAGCCCCAAAGCATGATGTTTCCACCCCCATGCTTTACAGTAGGTATGGTGTTCTTTGGATCCAACTCAGCATTCTTTCCCCTCCAAACACGACAAGTTGAGTTTCTACCAAAAAGTTCTATTTTGGTTTCATCTGACCATATGATGTTCTCCCAATCCTCTTCTGGATCATCCAAATGCTCTCTAGCAAACCGCAGACGGGCCTGGACGTGTCCTGGCTTCAGCAGGGGGACACGTCTGGCACTGCAGGATTTGAGTCCCTGGCGGCGTAGTGTGTTACTGATGGTAGCCTTTGTTACTTTGGTCCCAGCTCTCTGCAGGTCATTCACTAGGTCCCTCCGTGTGGTTCTGGGATTTTTGCTCACCGTTCTTGTGATCATTTTGACCCCACGGGGTGAGATCTTGCGTGGAGCCCCAGATCGAGGGAGATTATCAGTGGTCTTGTATGTCTTCCATTTTCTAATAATTGCTCCCACAGTTGATTTCTTCACACCAAGCTGCTTACCTATTGCAGATTCAGTCTTCCCAGCCTGGTGAAGGTCTACAATTTTGTTTCTGGTGTCCTTTGACAGCTCTTTGGTCTTGGCCATAGTGGAGTTTGGAGCGTGACTGTTTGAGGTTGTGGACAGGTGTCTTTTATACTGATAACGAGTTCACACAGGTGCCATTAATACAGGTAACGAGTGGAGGACCGAGGAGCCTCTTAAAGAAGTTACAGGTCTGTGAAAGCCAGAAATCTTACTTGTTTGTAGGTGACCAAATACTTATTTTCCACCATAATTTGCAAATAAATTCTTTAAAAATCAGACAATGGAACCTATTATGAAAATTACAGGCCTCTCTGATCTTTTAAAGTGGGAGAACTTACACAATTGATGGCTGACTAAATACTTTTTTGCCCCACTGTATGTTTTAGTGTGGGTTTTTATGTTTAGGGGTTTTGAGTACTGTATGTTTGGTTATTGGGCTCTTGAGTTAGTTTAGATTTAGGTTTGATTATTGTATTATGTCTTTATGTGTGTCTAGTGTGGAGTTTGTATTGTCTTAGTCTATTGTCACAGTTCATGTTTAGGATCTGTGTGTCTCTTCTGTGGTTTTATCAGTTCATGTTCCATATATGGTCATGTCACTTCCTGTGCTTTACTTTTGTCTATTAGATCATTGTCTGCACCTGTGTCTTGTCCTGGTCCAGCACTATTTAAGGGTTTAGATGTTGACAGTTTATTGCCGGACTGTTGCCCATTGTCTTCTGTGGGTTGTCTACTGTCAGTGTCTCATGTCTGTAGTCGGATAGCCTGTAGTTATTGTCACTGTTTGGAAATCTAGATTGACTGTCCCCTCCTTGGTTTTTTTTTCCCTTTGGACTCCTGACTGCCTCCTCAAGTGAGTAGAGTACTTTTGTTTGATACTTTGATCTTTTATTTGTTACTTTGGATTTTGAGTCTTGGACTTTGTTTGCTTTGATACTTTGGACTTTTTGTACTTTGGATTAACCCCTCTTTGTCTCACACAGCAAGCTGCACAGTTGTGTTCCCCCTCTCCTGTTTTGTCCTATATAAACCATTTTTATTTTGAGCCTGCCAATCTCTGCCTCTCTGCTTTTGAGATCCACATCCCCCTTTGGAATACCTGACACTTAGCCCACTTCTCAGTTGAACTTTTATCAGATTCAGAGCTTTAAATCTACTTTGTTTGCTATTTGAAGATTTTCACAAAAGAAAATTAACAGAAGAAATGATTATAATATAAATACTAGTATAAACAATATATGTCAGTGTGCAGTATTTACCTGACATCTTTGTACTGATGGATATAGATCTTGTGAAACTCGTGAGGGTTGAGTTCATCCTCCATGGAGCTCATGTCAGCGATCATTTCCAAAGCAACAAAGCGAGGCAGGATGGACAGAACCAGACGTTCCTGTCAGTCAGAATGTTACAATCACTGACAGATTTATCCAGTAAAATCAAACTGAGTTATGGATCATTTTGTCAATATCCTGCAGTTTCCTTAGATCAGGGGTGTCAAACTCCAGGCCTCGAGGGCCACTATCCTGCATGTTTTAGATGTTTCCCTGTTTCAACACACCTGATTCAAATGAACAAGTCGTTAACAGGCTTCTGAAGGACTTGTTGAAATACAGAGGATTTGAATCAGGTGTGTTGAAACAGGGAAACATCTAAAACATGCAGGATAGTGGCCCTCGAGGCCTGGAGTTTGACACCCCTGCCTTAGATCGATCGTAAGTCCACCTGTCTCTGGTTCTCCTGCTCCAGTTTGAGGCGGCCCTCGATGCAGCGCCGGGTCTCCAGAAAAACCTGTCGCTGTGCGTGGTCTGTCAGGTAGTGGATGAACAAGCCAGCTGTGTTCATGCCCAGATACAGCAGGCCTTTGGCAAATACCTAAACCCACAGAATTTACACAGAACCATTATGTTTCATTCCACACAGAAAATCACCTGGTCAATAAGGGGAAAACTCTACACAAGATCCAAATTCTTTAGAAATGATCTTTAACCCTTCCCAGATATACGGGCAGCAACAGTGGAGTCTCTAAGGTCAAAGGGACTTTGCATTGTGTTAAAGGGACTTAAGGCAAGATTTGTGAAAAACTACACATGCATTTCCAGTTTATTCAATGCTAATGGGTCATGAAGCATTAAAAACCCAAAATAACGAGGCCATCCGCATATATGTCTGTTGCCTTGGAAACGCTGTGTGCCACATAATGCGCTGCAGTTCGACGTCCGAATTTCCCGCGCAGTTGAAGGGATGTGACGTAAATTGATGCTGCATGCACGTTGCCGACAGCTCTTGAACAGGAAGAACATGGCCGCCGTGGACTTGGATTCAAACACTGAAGGTATACTTATGGATGTTTCTGCAGCCATCAAACGACCTGCATCCACTCTCACCCCCCAAAAAAGTGGCACCACGAAGAAAAAAAAGACTTTATCAGCGGCATCTCGTGAGTCAAAAAAAAAATATGACCGAAGCCGGGCAGGCACTCGCATAAATATTGGATATGAGTTCGGTTCATGGAGGGAACTTCAGCTGCATTTGGGAGTGAAAACGGATGCTGACATGGCTCATTTCCTTGTGACCAGGTGAGAAAACATTATAGGTCGTGTTTAGAGCCTGATACAGTATGAAAATGATGAGATCAAATCAAATAACAGAGTGGAGAGACCTGACGTGAAGTATGTTAGCCTCCCCGGTGCAGTGCTGTGAAGACGAACCATCTGTAAAGTGTCTGTGCGCGCTCCCGTGCCGGCTTGGCTGGTGGCTGCAGTTAGCCACAGCGCCTGTCGCGGCAGCACTGCGTCAGATTTTGTAAAGCTGCCTTAAGTTCCTTTAACACACACCTGTATAATGCAGATCAACAAACTACTTAGATTCCTGCATTTAAAGGTGATCACGTTTACAGATCAGTTAAAGAGGCCATTTCATACAAATTTCAGGACTTTGTGGTTATTTCTTAAGTATTAACCAGTAATATGAAACATTTTATACCTAAAAAACATCAAGAAACACTGATTAACAGACCTTTCAATCTGTTGGCGTTAAAATTCGTCTGGTTCCGTCAGGCTTCCAAGAGTACCCAATTTGCTGGACTCTGATTGGCTAACAAACTAGCCTATGAGAGTAAGGTATACTGTTTCCTGCCCTGCTGTGCATGGCAACGTCAGACGTTGTGTCTTTCTGTTTGTTACGTCTTATGCTACAGCTTTTAGCCAGCAGCATGCTAGGTGTGGTTTCAATTGCGGGAGCTGATGAATACTGACGAACAAAGGAGTTGTGACGAAACAGATACAGGCCGTTTGGACTCGGGAGAACTCGGGTGTTATCACCACCTGCGTAGTTTAAGAGATAAAAACTGAAAGAGAAGTTGTTGACCTGTTTTCACACCCACTATGAAGGTAAGAACACCTGTGGAGCTAAAATATTCAACAGAAACCTCAGAAAAACCGTTTTTAATGGAAAGGCCTCTTTAATCAATTTGATCAGCAGCACCTGCTGTTTCCCCCTTGAATCCTGCTGAAACTTCAAAGTCGGATGTAGTTTTTGTATTTGCATTTAATCTGTTGAGAGTTTTTGATGATTTTATAACCTGGTTAAATTTTAATCAGATCAGTTTCCTCTGATGTTTAAAACACCCAAACTGAAAAGCCTGTTTCTTTTTGCATATGACTGTAAATAAAAAGAGTCTGATTCAAGTATTTAGATGGGATTTTTCTCACCTTTTTTAAAAGCATAGCATCATTGTAGTATTGCACTATCTCCACCAGAAGGTGCAGGATTGAGGTAAGGAAGCCGGCACACATGGCCCACAGCAGCGGTAATGGCAGCAGGGTGTATGTTGCAAACAATGTGAACAAAACGTACCATGATGGGTCTTTTTCTAGTCCATATACGAATCCTCCTAAGATCTGTGTGGTCTGTGACAACCAGCTGGCGAGGCCAGCATAGTGGAGCCACTGTGGGGACATGGAGGCTTTGCAGGTTAACACAGCCACACACAAAAAAGCTGCTAACATCATAAAAATGCCTGTCAGGTAGCCATGCAAAGTGTCAGTGGCAGCATCTGTTGCCAGAGCCAGATACAGAACCAGCATGTGCAGCTTGGTCACTGCATCAATCACGTTGGTGAGGGCGAGTGAGTTCCTTCTTTGGTGCGATGAGTATCTTTGGTAGAGTTTCTCCAGATCATGAGATTTAAAGGTGTGGCCCAGCATGGGGATGTAAACACCACGGATAGTACGACCCCAGTGCACAAAGAAGTCAGCATCGCTGGCGTAGTCCTGCGCAGAGCCCTTCACGCTGCCGTGTGCGCTGGTGGAACCACGGCCCTGGACTCTGAACGCAGAGATGCGGCGCTTGGTGACTCCACGCGAGGCCTTGCTGCGGATTTGTTTGTTGATCTCTTCTATGTAGGCGTCTGTCACGAAGATTTTACGTGCAGGTTCCACACCTACCTGTCGAAAAGGGAAACCAGTAAGGTGTAACACGCCAGTTCGGACTTTTGTGTAAAACACAGATCAGGGAAAGTTTCTGGTTATGTAAAATGTTCTCAGATGAAATAAAATTTGAGATAAAATTCAGAGAATCTTGTAAGAAAATGTTCAAACAGCAGAAAAGAAAAAACAGGTGATTAGAAGAGTCAATCACCTGAGCGCTGAGCTCCTGCTGGGTGATGATGTGCTTCACCGCGTTCTGCCACAGCATCTTCTTCCTCCTGAGCCCGGGAGACATCGAGGCGTTCACACAGGGAGGTTCCTGCAGCTCCGTGGGGGAGACCTGCCTCGTATCAGCAAAGGTCACCATGGTGACAACCTTAGCTGATATCACCTGCTGGTCTCAGATCAGGAGGAAGTAGCAGGCTAGAAGATGATGGATATCAATCAGAGATGAAAATTTGCAAAAAATCTGAATGCAACAAAAAAATTCCTAATTATTTTGACTGTTTATTATTTAGAAATAATGTTTCTACTCAGGAAAATGATTACAAAAAATTCAGATGGCAAAATTATATTTAAAATCCGTTAGAAATTCCCAACACAGTGTTGTATGGAGCTCAAATGAAGAACCTGATGGAAAACCCTCATTATCGTCTTTTCAGCTCATTTCTTTGTGTTGAACAGCTTAAACTTTGGGATGTAAGTGGGTTTCCTTGCATGAACTCCTCACCACAGGATTACTCAACATTTCTATTGGATTAAGGTCAGTACTTAGACTTTATCACAGCAGTTACCTTTATTTATAATGAACACGTGTCGGTAGAGTAACTTGTCTCCTCGGGGTTTCTGGTCTCTTTGTGATCATTGTTTGACTTTCTGTCCCATCAGTAATGGTAAACACGTGCAGTGATTTGTTTTTATAAAATAAATGCGTGTTTGAGAGGTGCACATACTTTTACCACTCACACAAAACTAATATAGGCTCATTAATTTCAACTGAAAGATTTAATTATCTATATTTTCTTCTTCTTAACCTGCTTGTTGAGGCTCAGTGGAAGCTGGAATCCAGACATTGGGTGAGGATGGGACAGATTACGTGTACACCACAGGGCCACAACCAGTCCCACACACACCTGAGGCAAATTCGGAATCACTAATTAAGGGTGATAAAAGTTTTTAGTCGGTGGAGGAAACTGGATTCTCCAGAGAAAACGTATGCATGCGCTGGGAAAGCATACAAACGCCACGCAGAAAGGTCCCGGCTGGGAGTCGAATCTGTGACCTTCTTGCTGTGAAGCAACCAAGGAGACCGACTACCCATCGTGCAGCTCAGAGAAAAGGATTATCAATGAAATTTTATGACAAATGATGTAATCTGTGCAAATCAAACCATCCCGTTAATGTTAGAGATTCTGAAACTAATAAAATTGAAGTTTTATTCATGGATATTTATTTCTAATTGACAGACCATCGTTATCAGCTCCTCCCATCTGTGATACTCTAATGACTATGTGCAACGGGAACTCTGCATGTGACAATTTGGGTGTGCAGAATGTACTCAGAATGTCACCTAGCTGGCTGAACGTGTTGACACGATCCGTGCCAGAAGAAAAGGCGGCTTTCGGATGAATTATCTGTTGGCCAGAATTAGCTCTGAGCGGGTTAATGCACAGAGTTAAACTTCTTCAGGTCCTTCTAGCTCTTTGTGCTGCCGTCCACGCTTCTGTTTCTCACCAAAATTACACGTCAAACTGAAAAACACCCGCTTCAAACCAAACAATCAGCATTGTCGCAGAGAGATTTTAACAACGTGGAGCTGCATACACTAAAATCTGCAACTCATCTGTGCACTGAGACATCACTGACCTGTCTTCCTCTACATGTTCTGTCTCCACTCCTCATGTCCAGCTTTGATTATAACACAGATGCAGACAGCTTGTCATAATCCACTTCAGCTGATTCCATTGCTCAGCATTAGTCGACAGATATGAAAACAAAGACATAACCAAGGAAAGGAGAGAAATTAATCCCCTCTGTTTGGAAGCAGAGAGCGCGCCGTCAGTCCATCGTAGATGTGTGAACTCATTCTGGCTGGATTGTAGGTCACCACCTGAACTCTTTTGCGAGGAAGTCAACAACTGCCACAAAGTGGAGCCGCAGAGTGAGGAACTCTAAGAGGATTAATTAGTCAGCAGCCACTCTCACTGTCCTGCAAAGCTGAGTTCACTGGCCTCAAGATGAGGCCACAATAAAAGCAATACTTTCATTTTTTAAAACGCGGGCTGGTCCATTAAGATACAATGTGTCCTTGTTTCCTTTCCTCATACTGATGTCAATACAGAGGAGCTGCTTCCTTATGCCCTTTGAGCTGTTGTTCACTTGAAGATCCATAAGACACAAAGGATGACTGGTTCTTTTCAGGTTTTGTGCGTATCGCGAGAGCTGCAACAAAATCTAGCAGTTCTAAAAACAAGAAGCCGACTCCCCTGACACCTTTATATGATTTGTGCCCTTTCATGAAGTTTCCCACGATCCAGTGTGACGCACACACTTTAACATCATCTTCATATTTGCTGTAATGAAGGTCGGATGCAGTTTAATCAAGTTTTCTTAGGCAATTCTACAACAGATGAAGATTTCAAATGAAAGACGGAGGGGAAATAGTTTATATCCTGATCTTTTTGTAAAATTCTGTATAAAGTGTGTTAACGAGGTAAAGAAATGAGTTTCGTCTCCAGGGGCGACTGAGACAGCTAAAAATATCCAGAGCAATAAACCAGAGATGAATAAAGTCTCTCACGTGCTTCTGGCAGGTTGGTGTTCCACAAGGTGGGTGATAAGCTGGTTAAAGTTTTTGAGACCGCTAATTGTTTCCAGGCAACACTCAAAGCCCCTAAGACTGATCTAATGCCTTCCCATCTGTCTCTGTAACACTGGGTTGCACAGACCTTTCATAGTGATTACTGTGTACCTAAATATAACTGAACTGAATCGAGCAGCTCTGCAATATATGATATCACATCAGCATCAAAAGCCAAGCGATGCAACCCAACAAAGCCCTTCTAATGTCACGTAAATACCTAATAATCACATCGGCACAGATTATTTTGCAGTAATAAAGATGCGTCTTGAACATTTAGCTGTCTGTGTGCATTCGATTTGTAATTTCCCCCACCTGAGGGAGGTTTTAGTCTGGCATGGGGGAAAGCCTTGAAACCACTTAGAGTTAACGCTAACTGCTTTGGATGTTCGGTAATTAGCTCATTCTTATCCGACCTGAAGCCAAACCAACAACAGATTTGACCCTATGGCCTGTAAGTCTCTGCCAAGCATCTCACTGATACCAGAAACAGAGATCTATTTGTGTCTGTTGGCATGTATCAATAATCGTTTTACTAATACTAACCTCTGTGTAGGGGGAGGGAGCAGGTAAAGTGCAGGTCAGGTAGGGACAAAGTGGATTTTTATGAGGTGAGTCCAGTGTTTAACTTTTTATCTCATGTAATAAAAAAGACACCAGCAGGTTTCTCTTCAAATAAAACCCTCTTTGTTTTGCTCATTTAGAATGAAAATATTTCATCACATTAACAAAGAGCTGCATTTTAATGAAACCTAACAGAAAGATGTTTTTGATTTTTGTTGTTTTACTTATTGAAACATTTTAAATGACTGAAATAATGATTGTTTTGAAGCTGGATACTCTGCATCTCAACGTTTAATTCCAGCTTTATGGGTCATTTTTAACACTTAGACACAGGAGACACAGCTAGGGGGAGCAGAAATGAAGATGTTGAGGTTCTTTGGGAGTGATGAGGATGGACAGGATCAGGAATGAGTCCATCAGAAGGACAACACATGTTAGATGTTTTGGAAATGAAGTCAGAGAGACTGAGATGTACAGAGGAGGGACAGTAGGTTTATTGGGAAAAGGATGCTGAGGTGGGAACTGCCAGGAAGGAGGACTAGAGGAAAACCAAAGAGGAGATATATGGATTTAGTGTAGGAGGACATGAGGTTGGTTGGTGTGAGAAGAAGATGCAGAGATGCAGAGGACAGATGGAGACAGATGACTTGCTGTGGCGACTCCTGAAGGGATCAGCCGAAAGGAAAAAAAGAAGAGGGCGGATCCATTCACACTAAGATCTTGCCTGATTTTATAGGAACATTGCTTGCATCAGATTTAAGACTTGTTCCTAACAAGTTCCGAAAAAAAAAAAAAATCATAGTTAGTCATTGCAGATTCTTTCTCCATATTAGTGTTGTCTAAATAAACCAATTAATACATCACCAATTTAAGTTATTTGTCACATTTTTCAAGTCTCCCTTAATTTCCTGGAAAATGTGTAGAAAATATTTGTACATTAGACACATGCAACAATTTATCTGCAGCCTTTTATAATTCACTATTTATTATTATTATTATTATTCATCTAAATGATCTCACTCTATATTACCTTGATATTTTCTTTCCAATCCACTTTGCATAAACGAAATGCAGATACTTGAAAGAGTTTTGAGGAGTGATTAAGTTCCAAGATGATGATGAAGAACATGATGATGAAGATGGGCTGGCTGCTACACTAAAAGCTACTCGGTGGGAGGAAATCACGCTGGATGAAGCTTAGTGCCATGGCACTATCGATAAAGTGACCTTTATTAACCTCTCATATTCTCAACACTAATAATTTCCTTTTTGTTGTGATTTCACTTCATGGTAAGCAAACGGCTCAAATTTAAACGTTTAGTTAAAGAGATCTGGGTAGTTAGCTATGCTAAGTTAGCATACTTCACTAGTAGCATAAACAAATAATTAATATAATAACTCACTAATTTACTAAAGTGCAATATAAGTTGTTTTGCGGCATTTATTTGTACCCGTCGTTATGTTTTCATATCCAAACCTAGTGGTAGGCGTTGTTATGGGGCAGCAAGCTATGCTAAGCTAATTTTAGGTAATTTGAAGAAACTGTCATAAAATATCTGTCCCGGTGGTATTTATCACTTACGTTTTGCTTTTTGATGAAAGTCATAAAATTAGTGTAAAAATATTAAGGTATGGACAGTATTTGTTCGATCTTCAGCTAATTTCGCGTTCAAACTTTAGCAGGCCAAAGAAAAGCCAGCGGTTTTTCCTGATTCTCCCAGCCCGGGTGGAGAGTGACTTGAGTGCGCGGTGCAATCCGACTCCCCTTCCCACTAAAACTGGAAGAGCAACACCACCTTGTGACTGAAATCAAACATGACAGGTGAGTTCCGCTAATTTATTTTACACCTGTTTCATCACAGCAAAAAAACAAATGATTCATGTCAACCAGAAGCTGGGTAAATGAAGGAGTTACCCAAAAATATTGATAAAGCATTGTGTTAAAGAAGAGAAAAATCCTTCTGTTCTATTGATGAAGAATCGCCTTGGGGTTCCAGTTGTGTGTGATGAGCTCCAGGCTGCAGTCAAGTGTTTGTTCTATGAATTTAGACAGATAATTCCCAGCAGCTCTCTTCAGTTGTACCCACATCACATCTCAGGCCACATTCCTTGAACTTCAAGCCTACTGACTGAATGACTGTCCCACGGTGCCCCTCTCAGCCAGCATATCTCCTCCCTCCTCTTTCTGTGGTTGGATAGTGAGACTCATTGTGCCAGTCAGATGTATATTAATGACACACAGTGGGAGCCGAGCTGCTATTGAAGGATTTGCCGCTAATCTCTTAGTTAATACGGACAACTTGCATGTGTACTAACATGATTTACTGAGGAGCCTTGGGGACAGGGACATAGAAGTTCAGTGGGGACTCAGTGAATTTGTGAGTTTGTCTTGAGTTAAAAACTTCATGCAGAAGCTAGTTATCTTGCTCAAGCTTGAGTGGGAGACAGTGTAAAAGTGTGAGGCTTAGTTTTAATTATATTTAAAGATAACCAATCAGTTGAACTCAGACAGCTGATTTTTTATGTAGATATTTGTTGCTTTGGTAAAGAAGTTAGTGATTCTGTGTGAGGAGTAGTGTTTGTGCGTTTTTTTTTTTTGTTTGGCTATGCCCTTGCCTGCGCCTGATGTCCCAGCCACTCAGAGACTGGCACTGGACTGTCGTACCCTCTTGGACCATCGCATGGGCAAGGGTAAGCGAAAACACCACCTCCTCTGTTCTCCTTCTGGCTCAGTAACATGGAGAGAAAAATCACAGTTTTAGACACATTTTCCCATCATTTCATCAAGAATTTGACTTAACTGAACTTTTTTTTTCCTTGTGAATCAGTTAAATCATTTATCGATTATCATAATCCATCACCTGCTTTGTACAAATTGTTATGCACAGATGTGGTTTTCTTTGTTTATTGTCCCATCATAGCACATTGATTAGAACTATTGGCACACAGGAGCAAGAAAACCATGATGTTACCAAATGAATGATACCACACACACTACATAAAACAATTCATTTCTTGCTGTTTAATAAAGTATTTAATCTGAACTACATCCAGGATGCATTAAGATGCAGTGGCAGTACTCTATTCTGTGGAAAGATGATGCATAAAGAAAAGTGCCTGTCTAAATCTGTTTCTACTAATTACCCTCATAAGATTATTTTCCATCTCAGTTCCTTATATAGCTCACTGTCTTGCAGCTAAGCACATCTGGTAACAGCAGCGCTAAGCTTCATGATGGCTGTTACTTTATCTCATCCTATAAAATGTGATGAGTTTCTGTAGTTTGGCTTTTGAAGTGCTCGCAGTCAGTTGAGTTCTCCCCTGACAACAGGATATTTATTAATTTTTATACCTGCTTGGTGCTGTTCAGAGCCTCGGGTGGGGGGTGGGGGTGAGTGAGTTTACCCCAGATCTCGCTGAACGAGAGGTACTTAATCTGCATGCATGTTTTTGTATGGTGGGAGAAACTGGAGTACAAAGACTCAAAGTGCCTGTAGCCTCCTCATCATGCCAGGAACTGGACATTCCTCGGCTTAGTGGTTGTTTCTTTGTTGCTTTTTTCAAATGCAGCTTTGCAAATGATCATTCTGCTGCCATGTTGTTTGTTGAGGAAAAAAAAACAGGCTTTCACCAGGCAAAACTTATATCCAACCCGTTCATGTTAACTGAGGCATGCAAAGTTATTTACATATGTCTGAGGATTACTGGACCTGACCTGGAAGTTAACTCTTTTGTAAAGTTGCTCACGCCTCATGAGGATAATTTCCTCCTTGATTAGCTGGACCTGGTCGCTTGGCTTCTTCTTTAAACTAGACTAATATTTTCTTGATTTTTGTGTCGATTTTATGCCGTGATTAGTGCAACATACGTGTTGTTGTTTTCCATTTGATGTTGTAAACCTCACTATCTTCTGTCACTGCAGCACCAGGGTGTTTTTGGTTCTGCTGCAGATTCAGTCAGTAATTTATTTCTTATCTCACTCTTTTATGTTTGCCCCAATTGTGACTTTGTAACCACATATGGAGGTCACGCAGGTGATCATCTCTGTCATTATGCTGCATGAGCTTTATGTGTTCAGAGGAGATGAATCACAAAAACAAATGAGTAAACTTCTTTTAAAGGTTTTCTTGTGTTTTTATATGGGCAAGAACAAAAAGTGCCATTAAAACATTTAGACACAGTCACAGGGACATGTGTGTCAGTATACAAGTACAAGAACTGTGGATCGTGTACATGATTATGTAATAAGAGTTAAAAAAAAATATTTTTACAGCATTCACATTAACAAAGGAGTCTTGTTAAAAATGTATTTAAGCAACTTTATTATCTTTAATAGTAAAAGTTGCCCGTTCAAAAAAATGATTAAAAAAAACACAAGATATTTTGATTGTTTGCTGTAAAATGTAAGAAAGTCGAGCATAAAGTTACATAATATCAGGAGCATTAACTAAAGAAGGAAAAATCTGGTGCAGGGGAGCAATATTTCTAATATTATAGAGGAGGGAAAGCGTGCTGCTGGCTGGAGGAGGGGGAGGAGTTTGTGCGGGAAGGAGGTTTTTTCCTGTTCTATCATCTCTCGTCTCCATCACTCCTGTTTTTTTTTAATTCTCATCTACTGGTATGTTTGCCTTAGAAATCTGCACTGCTTAGCTGACAGGGAAAGCAGTTGCAGAAGAGCGGGGGGGGGGGATCCAAGGTCATCCCACCGTGCGTTTCTCTGACGTTGTCTTCCAGCCT
>SSNP01000027.1:1399196-1468916 GCA_006937955.1 Pachypanchax playfairii
CTTTTTTTTTTTTTTTTTTTTTTTTGTGCAAGTGTAAATGCTTTCTGCACGGCAGGGAGAGAGTGTGTTAGTTCACATCGTCCAGCCTTTCTCTGAACCAATCATCTTGCGCGTTCGTGTGCCTTTTAGCTTCTTGTACACGTGCAGGCACTTACCCCAGAGTGTGCACAGCAGCGTGTCTGAATGAGGAACTGAAGCTGCATTCAGGAAACGTAAAGCTCTGTCGTGAGAGATTCCCCAAATCACGATCGATGTATGGTAAGAATCACAACCCTTTTTTTTTTTTTTCTCCCTCCTCCACCATTCATTGATGTGTGCGTGTTCTAAGCTGCGTAAGCATGTGAGTAATGTGATTCAGCTGCCGTTCATCCGGTTTTCCAACATTCTGCAAAATGTGTTTTTTCCAAGCCTTCCTGGTAGCAGATTGCAGCTCTTCTCAGAGTGGAACGTCTCCCGAAAGTGCGTTATGGGATCTCAGACTCTCACAAGGATCGATTTGATATTATCAGGCTGGGAGAAGACGCTGCTGTGAAGATGTACTTTTTCTGTAATGAAGATTTAATTTACTCATATAGTTTTTTTTTTATTCTAGTTGAGGGAGTAATATTGATGCTTTGTCGTAAAATGTTTTTAGTTTGAAGTAAATCTTTGACATTGTCGCCGGGTTTTGACACATTCGAATTTTAGCTGTTTTCCAGATTACAGGAGGCTAACTTTGATGATTGCTGTCCCTGGTGACGCGCAACACATCGATTAAAATGTTACTCTGATAATATTGATGGTAAAAGACTGGTTGTAGGCTTTCAACACAGGCAGCACATGCTGAGAGTTTTTATGTTGTGTGTGGTGTTTAACATAAAGGAGATGAAGCTCTGTGTTTGAGTGGCTCTTAGCTCAGTTTAAGAGACTCTACCATGTTGATTCATAGTGCGTCCGAAAGGTTTTATGCCTTGAGAAATCGTTAGCAATTGAGTTTGTCGGTCTCTTTATACTAACAGTGTTGGCTGCCACCCACTCAGGATTTAATATGTGCTGGAAAAATGTGTTTCTGCCAAGTGTGTCCATTTATGACCAAATCTGTATGAGATTCAGAAGATGTCTTCTGAATTGGCTGTGAAAACTGGAGAGATTGATCTGATAGTTTTGCAACACATTTGATTATGTGTCATTCTTTACTTCCCTTAGAGACAAACACACACAAAATAACAAAAAAAACACAAATCAAATTTCTTAGTCTGTGTCACGCTCTCATAATCCTGTCAGCCTGGTTTGTCATATTCACCACGTCTCTCCTCAGCTTCTGTACATCTTTCCCAAACTCACCCATTGACATGTTTGTGCATCTGTTCAAACAGCTTTGCTCATTGCATATTTCTTTGTCACTCTTTTGAAGATTTTTTTTTTTTTTTTTTTTTGTGGGAGACGTGTAAAAGTGCACGATTTTATCCCGTCTCCTCCTCTTATATAACAGCAACCCTGAAGGGCTGCATGCTTTGAAACAGTTTATGGGAAGTGACTTGGATGTGTGATATACAGGTATATTTACAGCACGGGGGTGTTTGTGCACGTGAGTGTGACCTGCAGTAATGGCTTTTTGCTTGGCTCCAAATGAAAGTCTACATATGTGATAAATGAAGAAACTCACACAGGCATTTAAAATGATCTTAACGATGTGTGTGTGCAGGTACACACTGTAATGTACAAACATGCCTTTAAAATGTCATGTATCGCTGCTTTTTATTTTAGATTTTACATTTTAATCTCTCACCCTAATGTGAAAATGTTAAGCTGGCATCCTGGGGGGAAACAGAATGTAATCTGTTAATGTATCCTTCCATTGTTGTGGGGATAAAAATAGATTTGTGATTGGCTGGTTCCTTCCTGATGTTATTTGACCCTCACAGGTTTATGCTTACATTCATCTAGCTCAGACATTATAGCTACAGAGATGTCCACCTTCTCTTTATTTACTTGTTGTATTAACCAGTGACTCATTCTTTGTCCCTTTGCAAGTGTTTGTTATTAATATGCTGTTCATGAGTGTGTATGGACGTGTGGAGGGGAGCTCGGTGTCTAGCCCCTGAAAATATCTTGGTCAGCTTGACATGTGGAGTAGGTGGATGTCGTGAGCCCCCCCTCCTCCTATCCCCCCAGTCCTTCTCACCGCTGTCATGCAAATCCTTGTCCACCCACCATGTTGTGCTCCTTCCACACCAACCTATCATTATCAGAAACACAAAGCAGCTTGGCTTATTTTTGTTTTTTTTTTTTTGTTTTTTTGCACCAGCGAAACACAACTCACAGGGATTTTCTGTGCCAGCACTGAGTCAGATCGAGCTTCTAACGTGCACGCTATTGCAGCACATTATGAAATTAAAGCCCCCGCCCCCCAAGGCGGTAAACAGTTTTAAATGGTTATGTCAAAGACGTGGTGAGATGTTGAACTACATTTCTGATTATTATTATTATTATTATTAAAGTTCTTCAGCTGAAACAGTTTTCAGGTGTTTCTTGAATTGGCTTTGGTTATAAAATCTGTGCAAATGACTCAACAACTTGTTTAAAATAAACACTTTGCGGTCATATTGTAAAATGCAAAACATAAAGCATTACCTGAGAGAATGACTTGGGGGGGGGATACGTAGTTTTCTGGAAAATGAAACATCATTTCAATTACCACAGCCACTGAGCTGGTAAATTCCTGCAAGTTATGCTTTACTACAGCTCAGTTCCCTCCTTAAATAAACTTTCACTGCACACATCACGCCTTCAAGAAATCTGTTTGATCCACAGCTAACAGAGAGGACAGGACAGATTTGTTCTGGCCAGAGAAGATATGATAAGTCTCACTAATCTGTGACTCATGCGGTGCATCTCAGTCCACCTCCCCAATCACACTTCCATCTGTATCCTTTTCTCTGTCCCCTGTCTGTGTCTTCGTCCCTCTATCTCTGTCCTCCACCTCTTCCTCTCTACTCTAGGGACCTTCTGCATTTTCATTAATTCATCAGTGACTCCTACACTCAGGCCGGGGTCCAGTACCGCAGGAAGGGGGAGGGTTAAAGGAAGTGGGTGCAGAGGGTTTATTAGTGTTTGAAGTGATGGGAGAGAAGAGAAGGAGACTGATATGAATAGACACACAGCTCTCTGAGATAAAACTGCAACATGCTGCAAAGTTTAAATAAACTTATCAAAACAAAGAGACTGCTGGACGCTGAGGAGCTTTTAACTGGGTGATGTGGTGTTTTTCCTGAAAGTTTAAGGACCTCCCACCTTCTAGGTTTAAGTCTCTGATAACGGAGCAGAAAGAAAGTCTCAGCTAGAGACCTCTAAGGTCTGAACGGGGCTTATGTTGCTGAAAAGTGACCTGATTTATTACCGTGTTGCATTTTAGGAATGTTTAACCAAGTAAAGTTACAGTGTTGCATTCAGTGCAGGAAAATATTCAGCATATTTTTAGTTACCATGTAGGATAAATAATCATATCAGCAAACTTTATTTATTAACTTTATGAATTTGATTTCTGCAGATTTATGGATAAGAACCTACAAAGTTTGCTTTTTGTGGATTTTTGATTCCGACATATTTATATTGATAAAATGCATGGGCTATGCTGTTTGTTGGCTATTTATAAATGAAAAAAGTAGATTTTTTGGGGGAAAAATGCCAACAGCTGACAGCTTGTCTATGTAATCTGGTCCCTGCTGGAGCCTGCAGTGTTGACCGTGAAACACAACAATCCCAGCCTGTGCTGGTTTAAAATATTAAATAATTTTGTGGTGGTTTTTTATAAATAACACATTCAGTGTGTTGTGGATTTACTGTAAGTTTGATGCAGTATGCTGAGATTAGGATTGTCATGGTTCTGCTGTCTGTTTGAAGTGTCAGAACGTTCTATCCATCATTTGGCTTCATCACTGACAGATTAATGACCTACTTTCTTCTGCTACATATTAGAACAGTTAAACTCACGAGCTGAATGTTTGAAGACAGCGGGATTATATTTTATATTTAGAACTGAGTGAAGGTTATTCCTTTCCTTCATATTTTTGCTCTCCCTGAGCAATCTATGACTCACCACTGCTGAATTTCCTCAGCCAATCAGAATTTAGCCCCGTCTGGCTGCTTTCTTCTCAAACGCAAAGTCAGAAAAAATATTAACATCACTTTTTAAGTGTCTGTGTGTTCTACTCGTCTCTTCCAGACTGAAAGGATGAAGAGGTGTCTGTGTTTTTCATTGTTGTGTCTATAACTAACCTGTAACCTGTAATCAGTCTGGATGGAGCCAAAGCTTTACACAAGAAGAACCACAGTAGTTCAGCTCATGTTACAATTTCCAATTAGAGCTAGAATTGAAATTCATTTTGACAAATCCAGACAGACTCTACTCAGTAACGGTGCTTCTGCTGAAAAGATAAAATATCCTGTAAACTTTTCACACCTTTATTCATTGTGTCTTTATTTTCCCTCCATCTCTCTCCTTCATCAGGGGTTTGTGGTTGTTGCGGGGCGCTCAGGCCTCGGTACAAGAGACTGGTGGACAATATCTTTCCAGAAGATCCCGAGGTAAGAAAGTCAAGTGGCATTTTTCATTTCTTCCTCGTCTGACTGTCTTTCATGTTGAAGATCCGTGTTCTTTTCCAGTATGCTGAACTTCTGCATCGACATGATCTAACATTTGTATTATTGTCAGTACAAAAACCTCAGACCTCATCATCCTCACCATCCTCTGTGATAAATAGGAATCTGACACAGATGACTCATAAATTAATGAGTGAAGATGAAAAGGCTACAGAGGAAACTTTTCATTAGACTGCAAGAAAACATCTTTATCTTTTACATCTGTCTCCAAACTGTGTGTCAGGGAGATGCTGAAACACACACGCACACATACTATATCAAAGTTTTGTGTTTATGTGGATATGCACCTGCATGATGCACTCCCAAAAAAGATTTCTAATTCTGGCTTCAAACTTTGATTGTAAGTAATGATGCCCCAGTAACCTTCCTATAATAAAAACACCTGATTTAAAATAGCTCCTCGCAGGAACATTTACAGGATTTAAGTTTTTTTTACCAAATAATTCATATTAGGCTTGGCTGGACTTGTGTATACCCAAAATATTTTGACAGTTTTAGTATTTTAAATGATGTGTTTGCAGCTGTAATATTCTGGATGTGTAATAAATTATAAATTGTAGAAATCCAGCCAGAAGCAGTGCTTTCACTGTGCTCTGATCTTCAAATTTACCATCAAATTAAAAGAATCAAATCTGATTTTGCAACAGATGTTTTTTTTAATTTTTACTAGCAGAAAGTTTTGGTGCAGCTAATGACATAATAATCTTACTGCGCCAGTTTAAAATGAGATAAATCTCAAGCTTCATAACTTCAGTTTACTGTTCTGTGAAATTCAAACAGACGAGTCAAAACAAAAGAATCTAAAGTTGTTCATAAGGATTGAAAAATGCAAAAAAATGTATTTGGGAGGGTGCAGTCTATCCATTTTCCTAAAGGTGTGTAAATCATCATGTTTAAAAAGTTTGTTTCTCTGCAAGTTTAAAAAAAAATCTGAAAATTCTTTTTTTTACCAGTAAACTAGAACTCAAAAACCTGGGTGACACCCTTAAAGAGGCCCTTTCATACAAATTTCAGGACTTTGTGGTTATTTCTTAAGTATTAACCAGTAATATGAAACATTTTATATCTAAAAAATGTCAGGAAACATCTTATTAACAGACCTTTCAAATCTGTCTGCATTAACATTCGGGTGGTTCCGGCTCCTTCTAACAGGCTTCGGCAGCAGCTCGTTCATATTTATTATTCAGATTTGGACTCTGATTGGCTAACAAACTAGCCTATGATAGCAAGGTATACTGTTTCCTGCCCTGCTGTGCATGGCAACGTCAGACGTCGTGTCTTCCTGTTTGCTACGTCTCATGCTAACAGCTTTTAGCCAGCAGCATGCTAGGCGTGGTTTGCGGGAGCTGCCGAATACTAACGAACAAAGGAGTTGTGACGAAACAGATACAGGCCGTTCGAACTCGGGAGAGCTAGGGTGTTATTGTCACCTGCGTAGTTTGAGAGATAAAAACTGAAAGAGAAGTTGTTGACCTGTTTTCACACCCACTATGAAGATAAGAACACCTGTGGAGCTAAAATATTCAACAGAAACCTAAAAAAAAACGTTTTTAATAGAAGGACCTCTTTAAAAAGTGAAAATACTTATTTTTAGGAAGATGGAAAAATGATTATGGATAATAATAATAAAACTGGTAATTAAAACACTTTGCCTCTCTGACCGTGAGGCATCATGTTATTTGGTGAGGACATAAACATTCTACTTTGTCTTTGCACAACTTCTATTCTTAACATTTTGCTGAAGTGTAATTATCTTTTTCCACTCTGTATTTTGGCTTTTTACTTTTTTTGGGTGGATTTTGGGTTTTGACTGAATGTAAATGAATTCTCTGTAGACTAGAGTGTTTTTTTTAGCTTCTCTGGACCCACCAGTCAAAGTGAAAAGCAGTAAAGTAGGTCAAATGGGAACTTCATGGTCCAGATATACTCCTCCATGTTGAGTGTATAAACTGGATAAAGGTGCTTCTTTGTGTACACACTGTACAAAATGAGCCCCTAAATGTTTGTAAAGTAGTTGCTGAATACCAAATCGATGTTAGAAAGTCTCCAGAGATTAGTGTTTTAGGTAATCACTTATCATAAACATCTGGTCTGACCTGAACATAGTGAGCTTTTTGTTTTTAATAGATAAGAGCCCGTCACAGCTTGAATGACAACCTGTCTTATTTTATCTTGTTTGTCCCCCTTTTTTATATATCTTTTGCTATAATCCTCCAAAGGATGGGCTGGTCAAAGCCAACATGGAGAAGCTGACATTCTACGCCCTGTCAGCTCCAGAGAAACTGGACCGCATCGGGGCCTACCTGTCTGAGAGACTGTCAAGGGATGTTGCTCGACATCGATACGGGTAACGTCATTCAGAGAAATACCTGGCAAATACAGTCCACACAATTTATGTACTAATCTTTTTTGCTGAATTTCTATTAATCTTCATAAAAACACCACAATTCTGGGAAGAATTTGCCATGCTGTGATGTAATAGTCCTCTTATCTCTGAACTCTGAACAAGATCAGAACTCATTAAAGAGCTTAGGATTGTGCTTGAAAAACCTCGTCCATGTTGTTTGTGTCATGGTGGTTCTAAACACATGAGATCAGTGACAGCTGCGAGACGGGTCTCAACTACAATCATTAAATGATTCATTACCGATTCCACAGTTACAGTGTGAAGCTAACAGAAACGTAGCAGATGTTGTTCCTTTCCTGTTTGTGGTGAACTGAGAAGTTTTCTCTGTTGGTTGTTTTTCCTTCAGGTATGTGTGCATCGCTATGGAAGCGTTGGACCAGCTGCTGATGGCGTGCCACTGTCAGAGCATCAACCTGTTTGTGGAGAGCTTTCTGAAGATGGTGCGCAAGCTGCTCGAATCTGACAAACCCTCCCTGCAGATCCTTGGAACCAACTCGGTGAGTCTTTTCTCTTTAATAGAGTTTGAAACATTTACTGATGGTAGTAGCTTCACCGTTCCTCCTCTGTAACAAGCATCTTTCTTTTTTGATTGACCTTAAACTGTTTTGTGGAAAAAAAATATTTTTTTGAGCAGTTTATTCAGTGTGTTTTAATTCTGTCTTAATTTGTTTGCAATTTATTCTAATTTTTAATTTAGTCGTGTTGCTTAATAATTTTACCTCATTGCTAAATAGTTTTGAGTAGGCCTGGGTGGTAAATCGATTAAATGAATGACCATAATTTGAACTTTTTGTTGCAGGCGATTTAAAAATAAATAAATAGAGATTTTGCATAGTGGTGCTTTTTGGCTTCCTGGAGTTTCCGTAGCGTTAGTTTCACACAGTTTTCTGCGACAGACGTGCAGCAAGAGATCCCACGCTGCAGCATTTGCCTAAAGCCCATCGCAGTCAAAGGCATCAGCACCACAAACTCGTTCTAACACCTGAAACGGAGACATTCAGCCGAACATGAAAAACGCCCGTCTCTCTGACTCCAACAAACACCGCAGTGACCAACAAACCTCAGCTAAAAACTGCTAACTGTAGCCGAATCGTTTGTACAAGGCACCGCAAATAACAGTAAAGAGGTACGGTGGAGAACAATCACTGAAGCGGTCACTTAAAGTTGTCGTTTGTACTTGCTTGTTGATTTCCTTAATAAGTACGGGGAAAATCTGAAAAAATCAGAAATGGAATCCAAAAAAAAATAATCAGAGATTTTATTTTTAAGCCATATCTCCCAGCCCTAGTTTTAAGTTAAATAAAGACTTTTAATTGTAGATAAACGTGCAGAGCAGTATCAAATTCTGTGATTTAAATTTTATAAAATCAGTCCAGACTATAAATATCCTTTCAGCTGAACTGATGGTCATTAATGTGCCGAAGTTTCGAAGCTTTCCTTCTGCATCAGATTCATCTGAGTGGATTTAGTTGTGTTATCTAATCAAAAGCTGACAGGATGCATTTACTTTCATAAAGTGATGTCACAGTGTAGGAGCAGTCAACCTTCAGAGAAGCTCTGGTAGTGTTTCAGATGGATTATAGCTCAGCAGCAGAATGATGAGAAAGGAGAGTGATGAGTCCCTTCTGATGTGTGAAGAAGCTTTCAGTGTTAGCCCACGGGTCAGCAGAGGACACGAAGATTCAATTTAAACCACAGACAGAAACCTTTACAGGAAACATGCCGACTTCTCACTCCAAGTTTAACACGAACACAAGTTTGTGCTTACGTCAAACGTCGTTTGCAGTAATAATTTTATTGGGCTGCGTGTTAGAAGCAGCATAAAGATGGTCTGCAGTCTCTACAGCTGGAGGTTTTAACCACTAGTCTCTCAAGATTACAGTCGGATCCACTGTCTCCTTCCACAGACACAGTTGATGCATTAATGCACCCGGAAGCTGCTCAGTATTACTGGCAGCTGGATCACTTTCAGGAATCAGCAGCAGTGAGTCGCTGATGCAGCCGAGCAGCTTTCCAGGAGCAGTAATAAGCTCACTTTGTTTTATTAGTCTCAAGGTTACATCATTTCAAAAACATCTCTAAAAGATTAATATAGGAAAAATAAGTAAATAAAAGACAAGTGGTTTATTTTTCTACTGAACGTCTCTCTTTTGTTGATCCTTTACGGATCCAGTCTGCATCTTTGACTGAGATTTTATTGACTGTGTTTTATTAGAAACGGATGATATTATTTTTGCCTCGAGTTCCTTCAGGATCTAATTGGATTCTAAAGAAATCTTGTTCATAAATTATTAACTGGATATGAGTTTGAAACTGAATGTCAGCTGGTTTACTTCACTTGCATTAGCTGACTTAGCGGTAGTGGCATTTTACACTCCTGATCAAGTGTTATAGAGCTCTTGTTATACTTAAATTAAGAAGACATTAAAGTCTATTTTCTATATGAAAATAAATTCTTGTATTTTCCTGCCAGTTTGTTAAGTTTGCTAACATAGAAGAGGACACGCCATCGTACCACCGCAGTTACGACTTCTTCGTGTCACGCTTCAGCGAGATGTGCCATTCAAACTACGAGGACCCCGACATCCGCACAAAGTAAGTGGACAAATGCCTGATTAGAAAAGAAATATTAATACACGGCTGATTTTAGACTGTTGTTTCCTCTTTTAGAAACTTCTCTCTAAAAATATCTTGTGAGCTTAAATCATAGCTGAAAATAGAAGTTAAATATAACTTCATCTGTATCACAGAGTAAAAATAGATACAAGCCACACATTTCTAAATCCAGACCACATCTACAAGCTGTTGTTTACGTGTGTGTGTATTTCTGTCAGGATCCGGATGGCAGGTATTAAAGGTCTGCAGGGTGTGGTGAGGAAGACGGTGAACGATGAGCTGCAGGCGAACATCTGGGACCCTCAGCACATGGATAAGATTGTCCCCTCTCTGCTTTTCAACCTGCAGAGTGGAGAACGCACAGAAAGGTATGCGCAAACTGGGTCTTTGTGGTCTCCATGGAAACACACATGTTGATTTTTAAATCACACGCTGAATAAAAATGACGGAAGCGTTCGGATCATTTTCATCCTGATCTTCATTCAGCTCTTATTGTTTCTCTGGTTCTCAGCTTGTTTCTGAATGATTGAATTTATGTATTCATTAATAGATTCTTTTCTTTAAAAGCTTTATATTCTCTCCCGTGACCATAAAGCTGATGTCAGCTGACAGACAGCTGTAATAATTTCATCTACCAGGGGACTTCCTCCCAGAAGCTCTAAGACTTGTCAACATGTATTTCACAGAACCTTTTTATTTCACACCCGATGGAAAACAAAGGAAATCCCATGAATAATGGATTCTTGTTTCTAAAGCAGATATATGGGCTGATATGTCTGTTTATTATGGGATTTGCCTTTAAACATCACAGAACAGGTCAAACATTCAGTGACCCGTTCCTGACCTGCAGCGACTTGGTCACACAGTCCAGAGTCGAGCGGTGCTGTTTGTCCAGGCGGTCTCACCAGCCGACCCGTCTGTCATTCACCAGTACTGTCAAAACGTAGCGAGACCACTGACAGCTCTGTTTCCCTCATGGGTATCTATTAACCCACATCCATCTGAGAGCAAACAAACTACGGTGTGAGTGAAATATTAAGGAAG
This sequence comes from Pachypanchax playfairii, assembly GCA_006937955.1. Lineage (NCBI taxonomy): Eukaryota > Metazoa > Chordata > Actinopteri > Cyprinodontiformes > Aplocheilidae > Pachypanchax > Pachypanchax playfairii. The sequence goes on from SSNP01000027.1 coordinate 1,409,905, forward strand.
ACAAGAGAAGAACATGAGTGGGGGGGGGGGGTGAGGATAAAGTGCAGTGGGTGGATAAAAGCTCCCGAGCACAGAGAGTCAGAGGATGCGCCGGAGTCTGTGGAGTCTGGAGCTGTTGGCAGCGTTTCACAAGCTGAAATTCTCTTTGACGTCAGCGCTGAGATCTGAGGGTTCTGGGAGCGAAGGAGAAGACGGCAAGTAGAAGACAGAGAGAGAAAAGAGTTTTTAAAATGAGGTTATTGACAGTGAGAGACAGACGGAGTCCGTCCAACATGGAGTCAGATTTCTCTCCCAGCTTGTCTCCTCTTTGTTTATGTTCTGTGGCGTGTTCCTGCTGTGCATCCTCATTTCCTCCTCACATTGAGTCGCACTTGTCGTTACTCACCGCCGTCAGCGCGAATCTAATTACCTCAAGGTCGTGCATTTTCCTCTACTTTGATCCCTGCAGACGTGTTCCACTTTATTTAAAAACCAAGAGTTCAGACTAACTTTGAAGGTTTATTCCAGAGATAACAGGAGCTTTTTCTGGACTCACTGCAGCTTGTTAAAGTTTTGGAGCCATTACTACCACCACTGTGTGTCGTGATTTGTAGATTATTTAAAGACTTTTTCCACTGCAAGCATTTTATATTTAGTTGTTATTTCAGCAGAACTGAGAGGCTGAAAACACCTGGTTTAAATGTTTTTGTTTGGATTACAAGTAGACAGCTTAACGTGTGCTGCTGCACACGCACAACATGCAGTCAGCCCTGCTGAGTCTCTAAAGGGGGAGCTGCTCTTTTCACATTAAAACATTGTTTCCGGGGACATTGTGCACACCGATTCTCTCCACAACGTCTCCTTATACAAGTTCTAATACATTACAATAAAAACAACCGATTCAAGAAGCAGAATATGTTTCTGCTCAGAATCCGACTCTCAGACAGACCAAAGCTTTTGCACCTTCCTCACAACTCCTGCAGAAAGGTCTCAAGTGGAGCTGAGTTACCTGTGATTAGCTACGTTTACATGCGCCGAATTTCCCCAATCTGATTAAAATCTTGGTCGATCGGAATTCCCAAATCCCTGTTTACATGGACACTAACTGAAATGATCTGATCATGCCATGAGTACACATGTACCAAGCACTCGATCAGGTTAAATGAGTTGAGCATGCGCACAGCGAGTTGTCTTTCCGGGGGAAGAAAAAAAAAGTAAACAAACTCCCTCCTTTCTGCACGTCTTTCCCGCCCCATCGTGTGCTCGAGCTGATTCACGTTTTCCCCAATATGGACCTTCTGCGGGTGATTACCTTTATGTTTGGGTTTTTACTGGTCGCATTCACCAAGCTAGAGGCTGAATACATATTACTACTGCTCCTCCACCACAGGAGAGGAGAGCAGGATGACAGGATGACTGCACCAGCAGACCACTTCTGTTTACTTCCCGCTATGTTTTCTACTTGAGTCTGCGAAAGCGGAAAGACGTCACGCTGAAGTTGTACGCATGCGCAGTGGGCTTTTTTCACCCTTTCTTTCCGAATGGGTGTGTACATGCACGTCTATCCGAATGAAGATCGGACAAAACCACCCCTCTCGATCGGAAGTAAATTTCTTTCGGATCGGGCTGCATCGGATCAAAACATTCTGATTGACATGTTTACATGACGTCTTTTTTATCCGATTGGGCGTTTATTCCGATTAAATGTGCCCATGTAAACGTAGCTATTGTCCAATTTCTGGAGAACGATTTGGCCTTCCAGGACAATTCCCACGTTGTCTGGTCCAGGCTGGGCTTCGTGCTTTTTCATTGTGAAGATCCCCATCGTAGTGTTATTTTCTCCCTGCAAGAGGAGTTCATAGTATCAGAAGTAGTTACACTAAAACACACCAGCACTATATTGAGCAATTCATTTCTTTCTGTATTTCTTAGAGTCGAGTTTAGACTGTTTAACATCTGTCACAGAGACACAACCCCACAGTGGTAAAGGCAAATGACTGGCTGTGTCTTGTTGTTTATTTTAGACAGAAAAAAGTTTGCATTCGCAAGTTTGCATTACGATCAGCCAGCAACGGCTTTAAGCATGTGTAATTTATCAGCATTCTGGACTCAGCGTGGTAAATACCTACTCTGACTGAGCAGGTGTACCTGCATGCTGTGAGCACTCTGGATCGACTGCAGCGCTGCTTCTCCATGAGAAGAGTAACAACAATTGATGGTTGATGTTAGTGTGTCCAATAACACTATAAAAGTGTCACTGACAAACTCTTAAAAAAAAAAACTAAATTCCCTAAAGAATGTTAAAATGCAACCCACCCCCAAAATTGACATTTTTCCCCCTGATAAACTGTACAATTGAGTGTCCAATAGTGCTGTTTACATGTCTAGTCATTATTTTGTGTATGTTAGTACATTTTAGCAAAACTATTAACNCGCCAAATTTCCCCAATCTGATTAAAATCTTGGTCGATCGGAATTCCCAAATCCCTGTTTACATGGACACTAACTGAAATGATCTGATCATGCCATGAGTACACATGCACCAAGCACTCAATCAGGTTAAATGAGTTGAGCATGCTCACAGCGAGTTGTCTTTCCGGGGGAAGAAAAAAAAAAACAAACTCCGTCCTTTCTGCACGTCTTTCCCGCCCCATCGTGTGCTCGATCTGACTCACTTGGTTAATGCGACTCACTGGTCGCATTAACCAAGCTAGCGGCTGAATACATATTACTACTGCTCCTCCGCCACAGGAGAGGAGAGCAGGATGACAGGATGACTGCGCCCGCAGAGCACTTCTGTTTACTTCCCGCTATGTTTTCTACTTGGGTCTGCGAAAGCGGAAAGACGTCACGCTGAAGTTGTACGCATGCGCAAAGGGCTCTTTTCACCCTTTCTTTCCGAATGGGTGTGTACGTGCACGTCTATCCGAATGAAGATCGGACAAAACCACCCCTCTCGATCGGAAGTAAATTTCATTCTGATCAGGCTGCATCGGATCAAAACATTCTGATTGACATGTTTACATGACGTATTTTTTTTCCGATTGGGCGTTTATTCCTATTAAATGTGCCCATGTAAACGTAGCTAATGATTCATTCTGTTAATTTTTTACAACAACTGTCTGCAGCTCTAAACTTTTGTCGAATACGACACACTCACAATCAGATCTCAACATGAAAGTTCTGCAAGAATCATCATGTTTGTGCACATAGAACATAAGATGCAGCTTTTGATGTCATGAGATCGCAACACCAACATGATCAAACATCTTACGGAGGAACGTTCTCCATCCTTCCTGTGGAGTTCAGGGTTTGTTGAAGACTTTATTAAAACAGTTTTGTCTTGATTTAATTAGCGTGTGTACTTCATGATGAAGTGTTGTGTGTTTCTAATTCAGTTACAAAAAATCAAAGAACACTTGAATCCTCCAAATTGCATTTACTTCTTTCTCTGTTTTAGTGTTTAGATTTGAGGGAGGGAGGATTTTACATTTCCTCCTGCTTCTCAGTAAGACTCCAGATGAAAGAGTTAGGCTGTTAATAAATAATGTCATCATCAGTGGACTTCCACAGGCTTGTCATGACCACATTACAGTGGTGGTGGAGGGTTTTAATTATACATGAGAGCAACCCACACATACACATATATATATATATATCTACAGACTTGGACACAGCTGTGTTCCTGATGGTAAAAACAGATGTGGAACAGATGAACAGAAACGCACCAGGACTAATTTTACTGCAGCGGGTAAAATCCTCCAGTCTGTAGAAGCTGCAGCTGATCTGTGTGTTTTTGTTTCATTGGAAATGTTTGTGTTGCTGAATCAAATTGATTTCAACACCTCGCCTCTTCTCTTCGCTTTTTGCACCCCCCCCCCCCTCTCTCTCTCTCTCTCTCTGCACTTCCTCCTCTCTCCTCTTCTTCTCTTTCTGCTTCATCACCTGCATCGCTCCCCAGCAGCCGCTCTCCTTCGCCGCTGCAGGCATCGGAGAAGGAGAAGGAAAGCCCGGCGGAGCTGACTGAGCGCTGTTTCAGGGAGCTGCTGGGACGAGCCGCCTACGGCAACATCAAGAACGCCGTCACGCCCGTCCTGATGTAAGACACGCGTCTGAACATCTTATTTTCAACATCTGTCTGCGACGTGCTCTTTTGACATCGTCGTTTATGGAATTGGGTGAATGTGGTGAAAAGGTGCATCTCAGGTTGCTCTGGTAGCGTTTTATCTTTTCACCGATCGTCCCACAGAGGCGCGACAAGGACGATGCAAGGTTACAATCCAGATGAGAGTAAATATTTGTTTACAAACGGGACATTTAAATAGTATGTGACAGGGTTGATGTTTGACTTACTGAGACGTAGGTCATGGGGGGGGGGGGGGTTACAGTTAGACTTTAATTTTCTAAACTGTTTTTATTTTTTACATATTTTCATTTAATTTAGTTCTGCATGTTTCCTTGCCACTCTGCTCAGCCATAACATTATGACCAGTGGCTGTTGAAGGTGATGCACAGTTCTTCATTTTAGGCAATTTATCATAATAATAATATAACTGGTTGTTGTTTCCCTGTTAAAGTGTTTATTTCTATATTTTTACTTACATGTGTGTCTCAGTCTATTTTTAGGTGTTTTTTTTGAATTACAGGAAGATCCGAGTTTATTATATATATATGAAATGTTGTATTTAATGTACGTCACATTTCCAGTTTTTAATCGTTATTAGAAATGATGCACAACGTTAACAGCTTTTATTTTCAGCCTCGGTAAAATTGCTGTCTGTACTTTTCCGCTTTCTGTCTCTCCTTAACTGCATCCTCCTCTTCCTGTCTATCTCCCTTCTTTCCGTCTCCCCCCAGGCACTTAGATAACCACAGCTTATGGGAGGGGAAGACCTTCGCTGTGCGTTGCTTCAAAATCATCATGTACTCCATCCAGGTGAGCGCTACATCTCCTTCAGTAGAAACAGTTTTCAGTGTTCTGGTTGTTCGGATTTATTTGGAAATCTAGAGATTCTTGCAGATGTTCTTTGTTGACATGAATTTAAAATATGAGTCAGTAACATCTCTCTGTGGTTGCTTCAGTCCCAGCACTCCCACTTGGTTATCCAGCAGCTTCTCGGTCACCTGGATGCTAACAGCAAGAACTCAGCCAGAGTTCGTGCCGGCATCGTGGAGGTACTGCTGGAAGCAGCTGCCATTGCAGCCAGCGGCTCTGTTGGTGCGTCACATCGTCTCTGTTGCTGTTACAGGCGTCAGATGATTTATTGTGTTTTTGATCGTTTGCTGTGTGTTTGGCAGGTCCAACGGTGTTAGAGGTGTTTAACACGCTGCTCAGGCAGCTTCGGCTCAGCGTGGACTACGAATTAACCGGCTCATATGACGGCAGCACCAACATCGGCACCAAGATCATCAAAGCTCATGAGGAGAGGCAGCTGCAGGAGGCTGTCATCAGGACCATTGGTGCGTTAATGTTTGGTTTATTACATTTAATGTTAAGAAAACTCTTTGATTTCAGAATGTTTTTGTCATCTGTGCATCATATTTACATGTATGCATTTGTTCTATTTTCTCTCAGGTTCATTTGCCAACACGTTACCCACCTACCAGAGGTCAGAGGTCATGCTCTTCATCATGGGCAAGATCCCCGTCCCTGGACTAAATCTGACGCTGCCCTCTACTGTATCTGAGTATGTTACAATGATCACAGCGTCCACAGATGACTTGTCCTGTTGTTTAACATGTTTTTTAATGTTGTATATTAGTTTAAGATGTTTATAATCTAAGTTTATAGTGAATTTAAAGATATATTAAAGTTTAATTTGCTGGTTTTGTTCTCAGGACTGAAGGGACAAGAATGTTTCAGGTCATGCTGCTCAAATCGCTGGTCCAGGTAAACGACTGAGAAATCACCAAAAGTGTCTCTCCACGCTGCTTCACTGAGTTTTTACTTCCATTTGTTGTTTTTACACGAATCTTACAGGTGACAGCAGGTTTCCAGACCACCAACATGCTCACAGCACTACCCAGCTCTTTCTTAGAGCCGCTGCTGTCCTTTTCTCTAACGGACGACCCAGAGATTCGACTGCTGGTGCTCCAAATTCTCCTCAGTCTCATCGACCGGCACGACAACCGACCCAAATTCTCCGAAATAAGGTGCGTCATATTGTCTGCAGAGACATTAAAGGTATGAGGTGTCTGGAGTTTATTTGTCCATCTTTCTGTCCAGCATCATCTCAGACATCTCTGTGCTGAAGCTGAAAGTTGACAAGTGCTCCAGACAGGACAATTTATTCATGAAGAAGGTAAAGAATGTTAATTAATCCTAGTTAATTGATTTGTAAGATAAATCTGTGTTTTACTTTAAAGAAAGGGATTTTACTGTAATAACATCAGAGTAGATAATGAGAGTTCTGTCCCCGCCCACTCGCAGCACGGCCAGCATCTGTACCGACACATCTACCTGGGCTGTAAGGAGGAGAGCAGCGGCCGGGAACACTACGAGACCCTCTACACTCTGTTAGGTCTTCTCAGTGTGGAGCTGGCTAACGAAGAGGTGGTGGTGGACCTCATTCGCCTGGCGCTTGCCTTGCAGGTACGGATTTACCGTCAGTGTGATGGTTACAGGTATGAAGCTCTCAGTTTGTTCCTGAAGCTTCTGCTCCTCCTGTGCAGGACCTGGCTCTGTCCACGGACGAAGCTCTGCCTGTTTATAACCGCTGTGCTGTTCACGCCCTCGCCGCCGCCTACCTCAACCTCATCTGCCAGCTCACCACCGTCCCAGCCTTCTGCCAACACATACACGAGGTGACGGTCAGGAGTTCTCTGTGTCAACATCTGGACTCCAACTCTTATTAAATATTTATCCTTCCTGTCCTTCAGGTAATTGAGGTCAGACAGAAAGAGAATCCTTACCTTTTGCCTGAGGACGTCTTCGTTGATAATCCCAAGTGAGTATCAGCCATTTTTAATTCTGCTTTCTTACTAATCTTAGTGGCTTTAAATGAATTTTTTGGTAAACCCTGCAAATATTTAGTTATACATATTTTCTCCCAGGCTTCCGTCTTCACTGGATAAGGTGGAAGGGGATCTATTGTTCCTTCAGTCTAAGATCACCGAGGTCTTAGGAGGAAGTGGTTACAACACAGAGCGACTGGGAACGCCGTACGTCCCTCAGTATACGGGTGAGAATCCCCCAAATCTTCCTGCTGAAACTTCACTCTAGATACAAAGTTCAATTATCAAAGGAGATCTAAGATTATTTGATGTTGAATTGAAATGATTTTAGCTGCAATAACATTAGAAATAATCAAATCTTTGCTCTTTATCCAGATGAGGACAAACTATCTAAAAGAAAGAGCATCGGGGAGACCATCTCTCTTCAGGTGGAAGTTGATTCTCGGAACAGTCCCGAGAAAGAAGAGGTAAAGACTCCAAATCCCAAAAGTGCTAAACTATTTTCCTTTTCACCACGTATCACTAACTTGTTCTGTTTTGCAGAGAACACCAGCAGAGGAGATCACATTTGAAACCCTGAAAAATGCAATTGGTATTTCAACTCTTTTTCAACTATTGTGATTATAAATGAGCAAAAATTTGCTGCCGGTATAATAAAAAGTTGTATTTGATGCTCACAGAATCAAAATAGCTGTAATAAGCTGTCATTTTTCTTAATCCTGCAACAAATAACCTAAAACTGCAGCTTTTGATGAGCCTCATTCATTCTGCTGTTTGTGTCTCCCTCTAGTGGACAGTGTTGGAATGGAGGAGCAGGAGAGAGAGAGGAGGAGACAAGTGGTGGAGAAGTTTCAGAAGGCTCCCTTTGAGGAAATTGCTGCCCATTGCGGCGCCAGGGTACAATAAAATAATAACTCCATTTTAAAATTGGGATTAAATATCTTAATTTAATCTCAGATTATTATTTTAACAGCTTTTTGTCTTTTTTTAGGCCACAATGCTGCAGAGCAAACTAAATCAGATATTTGAGATCACAATCAGGTAAGAGACAGAACTAAAGATGATGGTGTAAAAGATGAGATTGATCTTAAATTATTGCATAATCCAGATAATGATCATGGTGTCTGATTCTGTTTTGTTCCTTCTCCTGTTCAGACCCCCGCCCAGCCCATCCGGAACCATTTCATCGGGTTACGGCCAAAGCCAGAGTCGATCAGTTCCTATTTACGAGATGAAGTTCCCCGACCTTTGTGTTTATTAAACTACAAACTGATTAACCTTAATGGGATGAACTCAGTGAGAACTTTTAAAAACAAGCCACATTCAGATTAACTTCACTGTTTGCAACTGAAACAAGTAAAAACAAAATCAATTCATCCACTTCGATTTATGTGTTTGTAGAAAATCCACTGGTTGGATTTTCAAATTGGGAAAATGCCAAGAACTGTGATAGTAAAGTTGTTTGTGTCCTTTAACAGTAAACGTTAGAGACACTGCGATGTTTCCACATTCCCTTTGACATGTTTGTTTTTCATCAGTGCCATACTACCAAATTAATTTGAGTCTTATTTTTTGCTCATATTTTCTATTTATTTTTATAGATTTAAACACTGTATATGAAATTTTAGAATGTTTTTATGGATGTTTGATTTATAGTGAGATGTAACTCCTTCCATCTTCTGCAGCGCTTGAACATCAGTGTTCGGGGCTTCATTGTAGTTTTATTTTGCCTTCGTAGTGTTAGCCAGAAGTGCTGCTCTTTTTTTTAATGGTAAACATTTAGTTGTTTTTAACTTAAGTATATAAAAAAATTAGCCACTAAAACAAAAGTGAAAACACACAACTCGCCAGTCTCGACACACACAAACTCCTGAAGCGTTTACATGCAAAGTTTACCACCAAAAACACTGGAAAACAAGTTATTTTTTTTCTTCCCATATAAATGTGTAAATACAGAGAGTTATATAAATCTATAAGCAGATGTACAGAGCAGAGATGTTCGGTGTGTATGTGTGTATAGTGCTGATTGTGTTACAGTAGAAATCATCCAGACATCTCCAACCAGCAACACACAGACACGTGACATGACATCGGTCCTGCAGGAACACGCTTCCACTGTAGGTCTCATCCAGATCACTCACACACGTATGAAAACAAAGTATATCGGCAATAAATTGGCACGAGCCTGAACTGACACGATCCAAACAAAGGAAACAAATCTTTAGTGACTTGTTCATCTTGTGGTGATGCTGTGATGGCTGACGTTACAAAAGAGACCGCACTTCTTCTCCTGTGCTTCTATCAAACGTCTTGTTCAGTGTAGATGATAACGTCCTCGTCTTGTTCTTTTTTTTTTTTTGTCTGTTCAGGTTTCTGATTGCGCGCGCGAGCATGTTTGTTTACGTGTCTTTATCAACCAAACAGTTTACAGACTTGGTCCGGTGACTCCTCCCACCTGGTTAACGAACAAACGCTCCAGTGACATGTTGTAAAAATGTTTTCGGCATCTTGAACTTGTCGGTGACGCTCCGTGAATCTGTCGGTCAGTGTGACGTCATGGCATCTTGTAATGAAATCTTTTTCCTTCATGACATGTCTAGTTAGTAGATCTGTTTACAGTGTAGTGCTGTAGGTCAAATCTCTTCAAATCTGTGGACTTTGCACTTTAAAACTGGATAACCTAGTGACAAAGGCAGCTTTTACATGGAGAAAATGCCTTATATGTGTCATACCCGGACTTTGCATGCTAGTAATGTTGCTGTGCTGTACAATAAATGTATCCTAAACCAGTTGAGACTGTCTGATTTTTCATCCTTGATTTTTCCATCAGCTGCTGAGTTCAATGCAGTGTTTATTCACGCCACATTTACGCCGTGCGCGTTTTCTACATCGACGTGCAGATCATCTGATCTGTGTGAAATCTTTTAACATCTGAATGGAATTATTCATTAAAACTGCTGATCTCATGTTACAGACGAGTTTTATAAACTGCTGTATTAGTTCTTGAATCATCAGGAGAATTTCATGTTTCTGGGACTTTTACAATAAAAACACAGATTTCTCAATCTCGGTTTTGTGGCAAAAAACCGTAACTAATTTGCAGAAAATTGGGAATATTTTGTCATCACATGATTTAAATGTCATGGGATTTAAAACCCTTATCTCAGACGTTCTTCTATGTATGTGGTTAAACTGTTGGTTTCTTGTTATTAAATAGCTGTAGATTACATTTATTCTATTATGAAAAGGCAGCAAAAAGAATCGAGGATTTAAACCCTGAGGTTTTCTAAAAGGGACAAAAAGAGAGAAAAAAAAGTTTCACTTTTAGAATAAAATGAGTCTAAAATCAATCAATTGCAAAAAGAGACATTTATTATACTTTATTTACAAAAATCCAAAACAAAACCAGCCTATTTAAACTGAACAAACACACAAAATTGGGATTATCAATTCTGTTTCTATCAAAATAAATTATATTTTTTGAACATTTTCAAGTTAGTGGATTTAATGTTACATGAATGTTTTTAGTCTTTAGTTTTACTTGGAGAAATTTTGGCTCGTAAAATACTCTGTAAAGAATTTCAGCTGACACATTCGAGCATCCGTGAGTTTTACAATCATCCTATCTTCCTTTGCACGTCTGAAAGGTTCTTTATGAACTGGGTCAGATGCCCCTGATGTTTCTCCTCCCACATCTTCAGAAAGCGGTTGTTGTGTTTTGATGCTGGGGGGCTGCCCCACCTGAAGTGACTCATCCTGTAGGACCCGTATCTTCTCTCAGGAAGGCCTGATGGGTCATGTGGCCTGAAGCTGACCCTGGACCTCAACAAACCCTGATTTGGCTGACTTCCTTCATAAATAGCCATCTTTGCTTCACCCTGGTTCAGGTCCAGGTGCCTGCGAGCTCTAAACAGGAAGCTGCTGCCAGGGGAGTCCCCTCCATCCAAAGAGGAGAGGAAAACTTTTATGGGTCGGCGTTTACGACCGGAGGGCTTCCCCCAGCGGAAATGCTCCATGGAATAGGAGCGGCGTGCATCACTGTGGACGTTCAGATCTGACTCTGATGATTTACCTTCAGAGGCCAGAGAGGACAGAATGATGCTGAGTAGGAGGTCATCATCCTCATCATCCTCCTGCTTAGCTGACTGAAGGAGATCAGGACTTTCAGACACACAGAGGAGAAGACAATCCTGCAGGAAACCAAACAGCAACATTTAAAACACGTGAAGAAGAAATTTAATCAAATGAAACAAAAACCGTTCGATGATTAACAAAGCTTTTATTTTCTGGAAAATTCATGGTGAACTTGAGTTGTAAAGTAAAGTGTTTTAATTTGTTTTTTGCATCTTCAATCTACTGAGCATCCGTAGATAAAATGAGTAATTTAGCTTTTGGTATACAGCTACATGATGTGAGTCAAGTATCACAAGGTTTTAAATTAGATTATAAATCAAATTTCTGCATTTTTGAGACCTTACATATGAAATGGTGTAAAACTTGTATATTTTTAAGGGATTTCTTCTTAATGTTAACGTCAAAAGCTAAAAACTGTTTAAATTCAAGATTTTTACAATTTTATTTCTGACTTTTTGTGGTTTTTTTTTTAGACATCAAGAAAAACACTTTTTATAGGATTAAGATGAACACTTGATTTGAAACTTTTCCATCATTCTTACTTTTTATTCAGTTTAGTTTGATGAACTCTTTAATGCTGAGAAATGAAAGAACTGAAACCGAGACCCTCACCAGTATTTGGTCCTTGCCGCTCAGCTTGTTGCATACGGACGTGTCCGAGCACATGGATCCAAACCCGGAGCTGCACGTGATCCCAAACACCAACAACCAGAGTAGATCCACCATCTTCAGCTCAGAAAACAATCATCTAAGGTAAGTTATGAGCTGAAAAGGAAACGAAGGTCTTTTTAAAAACAGGCTTCAGTCCCAGGAGAATACAACATCTCCAGTTATTAGCAGAAACACAGTGTAACACGTTCCCGTCTTATATAACTGGATTTGTTTGAATGCTGTCTTTGAGATGATGAGGCTGGATGATTCATGTGTCATGGTTGAATAATAACTGAAGAGGTCATCTTCAATCCAACGTTACACATATTGTAGCAGATGGTTGTTTATAGCAGCAGAACATTTATCTCATCTGAAGGAGGTTCATGACTGAATGTGACTGAGTTTATGTAAAAACTTTGTTCTGTTGGACTGATCAAAGGAGACGCAGAACCTCGAGGACTGTATAATAATTACCAGAGTTCAAATAAGAAGTGAAATCTGTAAATATTATGATTAGAATGGTAGATGGGCGATTAGAGGGAATAATTTACCGTAACAAGATTAATGATGTGCTTTATTCAAATTGTTTATTCTGATATTTTTACATGTGCAAACCATATAAATATATAAAAAAGACATAAATCTGATCCTGGAGATAATAACATGCATTTTAGTTTGTGGTTTTGTGGAACCAAAGCCAACACAAATACTATGAATCCTATTGATGCTTCATGAATCCTTTGAAGCAAATGACACTTCTGGGCTCATCAAAGCTTTCAAATTGTACAGGAAACCACAACGCAATGAGAGGTTTAAGATATTTATCAATATTTCCTCCAACTTAGACGTTAAAGGAACATCTTAATATTTTATTAAATGTATACTATGTAGAAATTACTGTAATGGCTTTTATTTCCAACACCAGGTGACAGTAATGAGCCAAATCACGACCATGTCATTTCCACTAACCACCACAGGGTGGCAGAAACGAGTAGGGGAGACCGGGGCTAGTTGTCACACTGCAATTATCTTCTCGACTAGAGCACGCAACTGAAAAGTGGAATACTGCTTTTCTTCCTTTGAATGGTCAGGTCTCATGTACTGAGTGAGAAGAGGACAACACATTGTAAGTTGAGATGAGCTGCAATTAATAATTTTCCACCACCCAAAGTAAAAAATGTTAACTATATATTTTTTAAATAAGCTTCATTTAGAAAAAAAATCCTTGCAGTTAGACATGTGGACTTGTTAAAGAGGTCCTTCCATTAAAAACAGTTTTTCTGAGGTTTCTGTTGAATATTTTAGCTCCACAGGTGTTCTTACCTTCATAGTGGGTGTGAAAACAGGTCAACAACTTCTCTTTCAGTTTTTATCTCTCAAACTACGCAGGTGGTGATAAAACCCGAGTTTGAACAGCCTGTATCTGTTTCGTCATGACTCCTTTGTTCGTTAGTATTCATTAGCTTCCGCAATTGAAACCACACCTAGCATGCTGCTGGCTAAAAGCTGTTAGCATAAGATGTAGCAAGCAGGAAGACACGACGTCTGACGTTGCCATGCGCAGCGGGGCAGGAAACAGTATACCTTGCTCTCATAGGCTGGTTTGTTAGCCAATCTGAGTCCAGCAAATTTGAATAATGAATATGAACGAGCTGCTACCGAAGCCTGACGGAAGGAGCTGGAACCACCCGAATTTTAACACAGACATATTGAAAGGTCTGTTAATCAGTGTTTCCTGATGTTTTTTAGATATAGAATGTTTTATATTACTGGTTAATAGTTAAGAAATAACCACAAAGTCCTGAAATTTGTATGAAATGGCCTCTTTAAAGTAGATATTAAGTCATGCAGTCATACCTCAGTCATTGTTCTGATTTAAGCTAACTTTAAGATAGAGCTAGCATTACCAGACATAGTCATTTGGGGCAACTTGTCACATGTTGTCTCAGGTTTTCTTTTGTCCCAGGACCAGTTTAAGAGACAGTTTGATAATATTTCATTTTATGTCATGTTATAAGATGCATGTGCTCCTGGCAGTTCAACCTACATAAGCTATGCCAAAACTACAACTCAGGTGAGTCTGACTAGTGAGATTTTCTTTTGTTCCAGGACCAGTTTAAGTGTCAGTTTCGTAATGCATGTTGCATAATGTTTCATGGTATTTCATGAGTAATAAAAGTGAATTATTCACTTTCACCTTCTTGTGGTCCCCAAGACCCACTATAAGATGCGAGGGGATCGGTCTTTCCAGACTGTGGCCCTTAAACTGTGGAATGCCTTGCCTCTGTCGCTCCGTGGGGTCGACTGTTCTAAAAGGGGATTGAAGACACTTTTTTAGGAAAGCTTTTAGTTGATGGATTGTTTTGTGTTTTATAATTTCATTATCATGTGTTGTATTTTATTGATTTTTTGTCTGCGAAAGGCACTTTACTTACTTACTTTCAATTAAAAAATAACAACAATAATTTTGTGCTTATTCTAGTGGTTGCAAAATCCAGTGTGACAACTTACCCGTTGGTGGGGCAACTTGTCACATGGTGACAATCTCTATTAGATTCCTTATAACTCTGCACTGACACAAGATATGAAGATGACATGAATACAAGATATACACCTTAAATTTTGGTCTTTCATCTGGTGCTTATTTTTTCATATATGATGTTTTAATTCCAAGATATATATAAGAGTGTAAAAAAACGTGACAACTAGTCCCGGTCTCCCCTTATAATCCTCACGCCGTCACACAGAGCCACAGGAGTTTGGCCAAAAACTGGCTTATACTCACTCTAGTGGTGGAAGAAGATACTACAAGTTTGCTGGACCATCAAAAATAAAAAAAAGATCAATCATTTTTAAAAATAAAAATAAATCATATATAGAATTATGGCAAACAACATGTTGTTTAGCTCAACATGTGAACTTAATATCTCAGCTGGTTTCGGAAACAAACAAACCCCCCTCCCCCTTAAAATAAGATTAAGAGTTTAACTTTCATTCATTCCTAAAATCAATCTGGCGTTACATCCAAATTGTCACGCTTTTCTGGAAAAAACAGCTTTAAAGTAGAAGCCAGACACAAATACTGTAGGATATGGAGAAACGAGGATCCCTGTAACCTGTTTAAAGACGTGTTTCTGCTAAATTCCTCTTAATCTGTTTCAACCCAGACTAGGATTATTGTTGGTATTCAAGGTTCTGGTTTACTTTTATAAAACAGATTAGAAAGGCTGAATTTATTTGGTAGGATTTCATGAACGTTCAGTACAAACATCACTGCTGTTGGTAAAGTTTGGATAAAAGACAAAAACTAATAAAACCAGTTTCAAAGACCAAACAAAAGCGTTTAGAAGATTTTTTAAACTTTATCTTTCAGGGACGTCTATTGTGTGAAATTATCTGAATAGACACGGTGTGACTCATTTCTTTAGATGTTACCAGAAGAATGTTTATATAACTAGAAATTAAGAGCTGGAGAAAGATCCAGAAAAGCAGCCGAATGTTTTGCACTCAGTCTGAGGGACTGATCTGCCTAGTGGTCCAGATATAGTTTTAAGTGATAGCTCTTGCTCTTCAGCTTAACCTCCTCATCTTCATTTTCTAACACCAGAAACAAAAAACTGCCCCTTTACTCCTGATTTAAGAGCATCCATGCTTCAAAATACTCCTTTGAATCAAGCACTTTAATATAAACCAATTTAATTTAATGTAATAGTTCAGTTTTAAGGAGCAGAAATGTTTGAGGTTTATTGTAGAATACAATGAGAGATTGGATGAAGTTAAACTACACTGTAAAAAAATAATAATGTTGATTCAACTTAAAAAAGTAAAGCAACCAGCTGCAAAACAATGTTGAGTTCAGTCAACTTTTAGATGTTTTGCTGTTCCAAGTCTTCTATTAAAGTTAGTTTAATTTATATATGTGTTTTACGCCTACTTTTATTAATGAATAAAACCAAATTGAAATCTAAAGTTTGTAGAACTATATATATCAAATTTGAGTCTGCAGTGTTTCAAAGTGCTCAAAGATTCAGTAAGATGTTTTTGTTCTTTTTGGTGTCATTTCTCAAAAAGTATAAATCAAAATATCCTAATAAAGAAAACAGGAAAATAAACTTCATGGTTTTTAAAGCAGTACTAAATAACTTTTCTGCAGCCGTGTCTCAGACGGCCGTTGCTAGAACTGGTGTTCTGTAGAAATATGCTACCTGTTGAGATGTGCTACCGATTCCTCCTGTGCATGTGCTGTTCCACAGTCTTGACTTCAATAAACAGATTTATCGTTTATTTTTGTTTCTATATTTTTCCATAAATACATTTTACCTATAAAATAAACTCTCCCAGGACAGGAACACTAAATATGATGTTATTTTTACTTTCTTTGCATTGTCAGAGCGACAGGCAAATGTTTGGACACACCCAGAGGAGAAGGACCCAACAATGGCCGACAAGGACCCAGAGGGCTTTTATATAGAAAATATCAGGGAAGGATCATAAAAATATGTTTAAATAATTAACAGGACACACTCACCATAAACAAGAATACTGTATAAACTTTAAATGACATCTCGTTATGAAATAAGTTGTCAATCTGTACCTATGGCGGCATTTTTCATCAGGGCAGCATAAATCATCAGAACACCACTTCTGACCCAAATTACTGAAGTTATTTAGTCTATTGTAAAGCCGTCAGAGGGTCCAGAGTGTCTAATATGCAGCTGAACATGTTTTTCGGTGAGTATCCACTTAGTAGTTTGAGTCAACCAGTGAATAAACTCAGTCAATCAAATATCAAATCCAAATCAGCCTAATTATTATTTTTTTTTAATCAAGACATGAACTAATACTAGATAAAAAATTTTTTTGTACGTGTCCCTAACATTTGAAAGATTTTACTATGTTTCTTTACTTTTATTCTGAAAGAGGTCATTTCTTACAAATTTCAGGACTTTGTGGTTATTTCTTAAGTATTAACCAGTAATATGAAACATTTTATATCTAAAAAAAAAAGACTGGAAACACTGATTAACAGACCTTTCAATCTGTCTGCGTTAAAATTCTGGTGGTTCCGTCAGGCTTTGTCAGCAGCTCGTTCATATTCATTATGGCATGGTAACGTCAGACATCGTGTCTTCCTGTTTGCTACGTCTTATGCTACAGCTTTTAGCCAGCAGCATGCTAGGCGTGGTTTCAACTGCAGGAGCTGATGAATACTAAGGAACAAAGGAGTTGTGATGAAACAGATACAGGCCTTTCGGACTCGGGAGAACTCGGGTTTTATTACCACCTGCGTAGTTTGAGAGATTAAAACTGAAAGAGAAGTTGTTGACCTGTTTTCACACCCACTATGAAGGTAAGAACACCTGTGGAGCTAAAATATTCAACAGAAACCTCCAAAAAATCGTTTTTAATAGAAGGGCTTCTTTAAAATGGTTCAGAACTTGATGTTATAATCTGAAAAAGCCGACAAGGCCACACAGCATGATGATGACTTGTGTGATATTATTCAGTATTTCTGCAGCCAATAAAAGATGGTGAAATGACACTTAAAGCCACTTAACAACAACACATGTATCCTAGAACTTGAAATGCAGTTAAATCCCACATCTTTACACAACTAATTAATTAATTTTGAATCAATAACAGCTAAATGTGGAATTTCAATGCTGATTTTGAGATGTTTTATCTTAAATAATAACGATCAAAAGAGATAAGAGTTTTAGTTTTAGATCTAAACTTTAGATTTTTAGATTTTTTACCAGGACTGTGAGATAATAATCTTTTCTTCTGCTGAGAGATGAGATCCTGTTGTTTCTCTCTCCTTCCTCTGTCATTGTGACTCCTTGGTGGGCTATCGTCTCTCTAACTCTCCTCCTCCTACAGTATGACTCACTTAAACTGAGTTCTGCACAGATCTACTCGATTAAAGACACATTAAAACTGTATCCGGTTATATTTTAAGATTCTGTAAGTCTGAATTGCAGTTTGATGTTTTTAATCTATGGAAATTATTGAAATTCAACTCAACATCAAACCACTCTGCAAAAACTGTTACAGTGCATTAAAAAGAAATTTCTCAATTAAAACGAATGTATTAAAACAACCCGAGACTCTTTAGTCAGAAGATTACAAAATAAGATGCAAACATTTCTTTAAACAGACACATATTTAAACGATTAAAAAAAAATTCTACCTTGTAGGAACGTTGTTTATCTTGCTGCTTTTGCTTGTTGATCTCGCAGACTTCCAGCTCTCTGACTGCGGTCCCTCTCCACCGCTCCGATTTCTCCGTCCCCGCTAATGAAGCGCGCAGTAGGAGAGGAGTTTGCTGTTGCTTCCTCACAAGACGAAAGCTCTTTTTAAAGACACACGAAGGGAAGAACGTGGAGTCTCAAGGCCTTTGGGTGTGATTGAGGTGAGGCTGCTGCTCTCTAAGTGGAGGGGTGTGTGTGGTTTTGTATATGACCACCCACATAGTTTCTCATCAATACTGCAGACTGACTTTGTCAGGAGACTGAATATGCGTTTGAATATACGCTTCTAAAACCTGTTTAATCATATCAAATGGATCATATCTGGTACATTTTTGCAATCTAATCTAATTTTTTGGGTGAAAATTACCTTCATAATGTGTTTTTTAAAAAAAACAGCTGTTTTACATCTAATTCTTGTTAGTTTGGGCTTTTATTTTCTTAAATAATCAGTTCAAACTCATCAGGTTTAACTCAGAGAGGTGTGTGAGTGTGAAATCAATTTGACCGATCCAATCATTCTTCTCTGTGTGTCTGAAGGTGTGCATGTCTCCCTGTGTGGAAACTTCATTATGAGAACCTGACTCACCGAGCCAACGTCACAGCTGCACCTCAAGTGAAGAGGACACACACACACACACACACGCACATTTAGTGTTCTATGAAAGAAAGCGTTGAAGTGTTTTACTGTAGACAAAAGATAAAAAATCACATTCCATTCACTTGTTTGATGTGAAGTGTTGCACACGTTCACCTGATGCATCCAGATCTGTAAAAGAAAAACGTTTCCCTCCAAGGACGAGTGACATAGAACAACAGGAGTTTTTACATGGGAAGAAAACACGTGCGTCTTCTCTTTCACATCACGTCGACAGATTCCAGCTGCACTGACCGCTGATGAACTTGTTTTTTACGTCAGCATGAAGCTGGTTCTTGTTGCTGTTATAATTCTGAATCAGATTTAAACGTGTTTACATTCGCTGCAGCAGCTGTTCTGATGTGGATAAAATGCTGTAACATCAGTCCCTCAAACAACTTGTTATTTTGGAGATATGCCATGTTTTAGAAGTTCTTTTAGATAATATCATATGACCCCTGCTGCCTTCAGGTGAAAGATCTTAGTGCTGGAGATGGCAAGATGCAATTTTATTGTGATTATTATGAATAACATACTCAAACTATAATTAGGTTTAAATTAAACTTACTGAATTTTGCTCTCAGTCTGTGACATTGATCATGTTATGTAAAGCGATGATTCCTGAGCTTTTCTTCTTCCTAGCTCACACTAACTGAAGTTACTAAACATTTCCAAAAAAAAAAAAAACATGTTGACAGCGACCATGACACCAAATNAGACAGATATTACTGTGTTTAGACACATATTATTGATTATTGTTTTAAAGTTACTTTTACTCCACAAGAGGCTGCAATTTGTCCACAAATAAAACAGCCTATTTCTGTTGGGAGGAGATTCATCCTTCATCTGCCTGATTTAAATGAGCCACTTTATAAAAACTGTATTGGTTAAAAACCAGTTTAAAGGAGGGTGAATATGTCTGCAGGAGGTAAGTATTAATGGAACAAGTACAAAAACAAATAGGCTACATGTATTTGCTTAAATATCTATTTTATTAATCTAATTGTCTATTAAACTGCTTAATGATAAACTTTTAAGGTATGAAAATGTTCATATTTGCATATAATTGGCCCCACGTTGAGTAAAAATGTAGGTTATGCATAATAATGGCCCCAGCGACGCTGTAAATTCTTCCGGGGCTAAAGACACAGAGCGTCGACATGGACTCTTTTGTTCCACGTTTAGTCTCCTCCGTGGCCCCTGGAAAACCATTAAACGAGGAGGACTTCTCCCAGGAGCCCGGCATTCCTCGGATTCCTCCGGTCTGATGTCAGAACGGAGGGGACGGCGCTCTGGAGCGTCTGGACCCTCCGGTGCGTTCACGGTCCACATCCAGGCTGCGACCTCTGAACTCTGATGGATACAATTAACCCCAACAGTTGTAGCTATAGGTTGTAAACAACAACAAACAAACACACGAAACAAACAAACAAAAAAGATTTGTGCAACCAAATAGGGTTTAGTTCATCATATTTATCACCACATTTAGTTTCCTTAATAAACTCAGAAGATCATGTGGTGAAGTTTCTTCCTGATGTTCAAAAACACTGAGATGAGAACCATTATTTTCACACCTATTTTTCCAAAAATGTGATTTTTATTGAACATTTTAATTGGAATTCAAATGAAATAAAGCAAACAAGTAAACAAACAAGTAAAAAAACAACAACTAACAATAAGCAATTGTCCCACTTCATCACCTATAAGTTTAAGTTAATTAATTGTAATACTTAGGTTCATTTTAAGTAGTATAAGCATTCGTTTTTTTTTAAAAAAAAGTGCAGTTACACCACCGCTTTAAGTTTAAAATCTCGTTTTTCTTATTTTCCCTGTAGCACTTGAACGCACCGCGCGCTCCTCTTTTCGCCCGTCCCCGGACGCCTCCATTGGACCGACTGAGCCGCTACTATAAACATACCGAGAATCTCAGCTAGCGGAGATCACGTCGTTGTTATCCACGCTGCAGAGCGTCTCTCACTTTCTTTGGCTTTTCTTTCAAGACAGAAAGAAAAGAAAAACACAGATTTAACTGCAGATGTTACAGCAACGTCTCTCTTTTCCCTCTAAAGGTTAAACTTGATGTGATGTGACAAGAAGAAACTCTCGAGGTTTTTCCACGCTGAGGATTTTAAAGTTGCTTGAATGGCTTTATGATCTGTGGATTATTTCAACACCGTGAAGCAAAAGGAGAGTTTCTTCACCTGGTAGCAGAAATCTGCATGTAGCGCAGGATTATAAAGGGTGAGTTGTTTGGTAGGAAATAATCAGTGTTTTAAAAGTTTCCGAGAAAGAGAGAAACCTCTCTCTATGAAGGCCAAACAGCTCGGTCACGCAGGGGCCCGCAAGTTCTTCTCTTCTTAAATCACAGCTCTTTGACCTGTTTTAGTTTTTTTAAACAACCGATTTAGTAAAATAAGAAAGGAAGAAAAGTTGCTTGAACGCATCATGACGAGTTCATTTCCCCAAAGTTCCCTTTTTCCTTTTAGAGGAACATAAAGCCCGTTAGTTATCAGGTCACATGCCACATCTGGATCACTTCTGATCCCTTTTAATTGTGTTTCCACGTGACAGAGTTTCCATGTAGCTGTCCACGTGAGTGAAATGAGTTTGTGTTAATTGTGCCTGCGTGTTAATGTGAAAGATGCGTCGGGACATGCGGGTTTTTTTTCTGCGCTGCCACTTCTACTGTAAACAGGGGAGAGTTCTGCAAAGGCAAATATAGCTGATTGCTGCTGGAGGCGTAGGCTGAACACGCGCTCGCGCGCGCACACACACATCTGGCTGTCTTTATAAGCCAAAAGGCATGCTGTGCAAATTATATGGTGCAAGTGACTTTGGTGTAGGTACACCCTGGTGGAGAATTTAAAGTAGCAGGAGTTATTACAGTTGTAGCCTCCATCCGTGTTTCCTGTCTGAGAGTGGGGACAGAGGAGGTGGGGTGGGGGTGGGGTGGGGGGGGGGTTGTGTGTGCATGCATTTTGTCTCTTTCAGGGTTTTGCTTTTTTGTTACAAACGAAAGTTCTGCATGTTTTTGTCCCAGAGGCATGTTTGGTGGAAAGGACAGCGTGGTAAGACTATAATAGGTGTTTACTACATAATGTCAGTCTGTATTTAAAGGGAAAAGTGGCTATTGTTTGTGCTGCCAGTGGTCATTTGACTCTAAAGGCCATTTGATTACTATATATAGAGAAGACACACCTGTAATTTTGGTCAAGCGGTCATATTGTTCCACAGGAAAAGAGCGAGAGACTCCAAACAGGCTGCGGGAAAAACCTGTGTAGCTACAGAGTGGAGGGCCTGCTGACCCAGAACAACCAACTATCAGTTTTTGCTGATTTTTTTTTTGCAGCAAAACTGAAAAAGAGTTCAAAATTCTATTCAGTCATTTCCTTCTGCATTTTTAATCATTAGGATGAAACATTTGTCTGGTTGCAGCTACAGAAAACATCTATTCTTTAGAGAGTGATACTGTGATCATTTGTGATCATAAATCCTATCAGAATTTGTGCCGCAAGGCCTTAAATTTATATATAGCTAGTGATGAATAACGGTGAAGTCACTTTGTACATCTAAATACGAGTCAGTATTTCTTGGAATTTACAAACCACCCCGGCATGTATGTGGATCAACAACAAAAACCTTAAAACATCTGACTGTATTCATTGTTGCAGGGAGGATTTGTCTCAGAGAGTTTGTTTGTTGGTGAGTTTTGTGTTCTGGGGCCGAGAGCGTGCATCAACCTGCCCGACTCTCACACGATCCACCAGGTGTTTGGTGCGAGCTGTCACTCACTGCAGGATCTTCCATTTTTTTCCCGCTCTGCTTGGCCCTGAACTGTGCTCCACACATGGCCCTGACTGTTTTATGAGCTATTTTTAACAAGGATTTGAGCATCAAGCAGAGACAGTTTCCATTTGATCTCAAGTTTAAAACATGTGACATTTCCCTCTTCTTTGTTGTTTAAGATGCTGCCGGATGTAAACGGTAGCAGAGACCAGTAAGTTGCAGCTTTCGTGGGCCTGTGAAGTCGGCGCCTCTGGCGTTCCTGTGAGCGCTGGTGCCTGAGGGAACATCCTGTGTGGCTTTTTTGGTCACTGAGCATACATGTGGAGTGTGTATGGTTGGGTGAGTGTGATGTGGTTCCCAGGAGTTGGAGAGAGACGGTGTGTGTGTGTGTTTAGGGGTATGGAAAATGTGAAGAGTGCTGTGGTTTGGCGGCGGCCGACGGTCCCACGTTTCTGGTGTTGATCATGGAGAGCCGCTGCTATCACAGTGACTGTCCATGTTTACTCTCTGAAACTGTACCAACATGATAAGACTTATCCCCTCCGCTCTGTTCTCCACTTCTCCAGCTTATCTAAAGCCTTTATTTTCTCATCGAGGTGCTGGGAATCACCAGTGTTTTCTGTGCATTTAGAAGTACACACGCTCACATGCACACACACTGAAATCCCCCCTTTTGGAAGTTTTTATCTCCAACGTGTTCGACTGTATCTATCCCTCCATTTACTCCCTGCAGGATGAATCTTCACTGCTGGAAAATCAGCAGCATCTTACCAGTGTGACTGCATCAGCCTGAAACTCCTTTTCTATAATTTACTGTCAGCTTCAGCAGACCAGGACTTCCCCTCTGCACAGACTTCTATTGTTGTCATGGAGTTTCCTCGGTTTTATGATAATTACAGTTTTACACTGTTTGGCATCTGTTTTGAATACTGTTGTTGGAATTTGTGTTCTTTGGCCCACTCTATTAAAGGTACAGTATGTGAGAATTTTACAGTGAAACATTCACACAACAGTTTAATGTCCCACCGATGTTGAAATTAAAGTCACATTGTAACAGATCTCGATCTCAGCCGGCTGGGTGATCGCTAGTTTCTGTCATTTTAAAAAAGCTAACCCGGACCGGAATCATTATTTACACGTCCAGACTTCCTGGTTCCATAACGAATCACATGTGAGTCTGCAAGGCTGCCAAGTCTTCAACACAAGCAGCTGGAATTCCATAACGAGCAACAAAAAGTAAGAACCCACCGCATCCTTCCAACTGAGCAGTCGAGCTGCATGTGATGAGGCGTTCAAACACACTTAGGAAAACTCAACGCTGAACAAATAGACCTTCAGACATTCCCAAAAAATGAACAAATACAAGAGAAACAAAACGAGGATCAACATCAGAACTGGCAACCCAACAGAAAAATCAGGGAGGGGAGGGGGTGAGTGGCTGAGAGCAGATGTTTTTTTTTTTCTACAGCAACTGCAGGATTTGAATTTGACAACAAGGTCTAATTCTTACATACTGTACCTTTAAATGCTTAGTCAGCAAAAAAAAATAAAGAAATAAAATCAATTCAGTTTTGGGTAAAATTGCTGAATATTAGCAGATAACAGTGATCCTTCTTGTCTCTTGTTTTTATTTTTTGTCAGGTCATTATCCTCTTCTTGCAATTCTTTACCCTACCTCTGATCTTTTTTTTTTTTTACCAGTAGTACAGAGAATCGGCATATTTTCTCTTAAAGAGGCCCTTCCATTAAAAACGTTTTTTTCTGAGGTTTCTGTTGAATATTTTAGCTCCACAGGTGTTCTTACCTCCATGGTGAAAACAGGTCAACAACTTCTCGTTCAGTTTTTATCTCTCAAACTACGCGAGTGGCAATAACACCCGAGTTCGAACAGCCTATACTTGTTACGTCACAACTCCTTTGTTTGTTAGTATTCATCAGCTCCCGAAGTTGAAACCACACTTAGCATGCTGCTGGCGTAGCAAACAGGAAGACAACGTCTGACGTTTTCATGTGCAGCGGGGCAGGAAACAGTATTATTTGCTCTCATAGGCTAGTTTGTTAGCCAATCAGAGTCCAGCAAATTTGAATAATGAATATGAATGAGCTGCTGCTCGAGGCCTGACGGAACAAGCCAGAAACCAGTCGAATTTTAATGCAGACAGATTGAAAGGTCTGTTAATCAGTGTTTCCTGACGTTTTTTAGATATAAAATGTTTCATATTACTGGTTGATACTTAAGAAATAACCACAAAGTCCTGAAATTTGTATGAAATGGCCTTTTTAAAATTTCATGCACTTCTTATTTTAATTTTAAGACTCATATATAAAAACTATGAGTTTGATGGTTTTCTACACAGTGAGTTTGCCACAAAATCCATTTTCAAAAAGGGCAGAAAATATTTGCCAGATAAAACTTGATCCAGTGGATTATACATTTTCTAAAATTACAGAATAATTTATCAGCCTCAGAAGGTAAATTACATCTTACAGTTAATTCTAGTTCAGTAACTATATTTTCTACTGATGAGAAGAGAACTTGTCTACAACTTTAAGTAATTTAGGTTGTGCAGATAAAAACAAAAAAAATCCACTCTTCACATTTCAATCCCAATTTCTCCAAAATACGTATATATCAATTAAATACCTACAGTAAAAAAGACAGGCAGCTGTACCACAGCATTATGACACCCAAATAACCTCGATCCATCAATTTGGTGAAGTACTGGTCTGATTTTTCCTGAGTGAGATGTGTGTGTAAAGCTGCAGAGACGACTCCCCGGCTGTCTGCGTGCCACCTCAGTGTGAACGCTCTTTTCCGTGTGTTGGTCCCTGTGTTCTCATACAGCAGCTAGAATGTGCCGTGTGTATGCGTGTGTCGTTGTTTCAGAGTCGAGTCGAGAGAGAGAGAGAGAGGGTTGGAAAGTGAGAAAGCAGATGCGCTTGTTAGAAACACACACTGTCTGGCCGCCTGGCTCCACCATCTGTTTGCAGCTGCTGATGTTTGTGTGTCAGACAGTGTGCTCCTGTGTGCAGAAGCACTCCGAAAAGTGAACGGACGGTGCAGGTTATGGAGAATATTCATACTCGTTGTACTAAAAATATTTAAGCATGAATGGCCACACAGTTAGATTAGGATTTATTTCTATTTATTCAGACTTATATGTCTTATCATGGTGCCACGTTTGAATTCACTGAACACCTGAGAGTGACTCATTCTTTCAAAAATGTTTGTAAAAGCCGTCTGCACATCCACGTATTTGATTTTATACACATTTGGCCAAGGTCCTTGTTTGATATGATATAATGGGGGGGGGGTCAATGCGAGGCCCAATGACTTACAGAGGCGATTTTTGAAGCATTTCTGACTGCATATTTCATGATATATTTGCCTCTGCCAGTGACTCACTTTTTATAAGAAACTAGCGAATTTCCACTTTTTACTTTGTTTTGTTCACCAAAACATGGGGGGGACATGTCCCCCCTGTCCCCCCCATAAACAAGGCCCATGCATTTGGCCACGAATTTTGATTTGGAGGCGTGTCCTGATGCTTTAGGAGACAAAACAATAACTTCAAATATGAACTGACGTTAGTCAAATTCTTGAATATGTTTACTAACTTATGAGAAGAAATAGAAATTAAATGTCAAAATTGACCAGTTTTTACAATTCCATCAGCTGATTTAGATTAAATACAAAATATTTCCTCTAAAAACAGTCTCCTCATATTTGATCCTAGACTGGTTTAGGTTCATGAAGCGAGCTGTAAAAAGAGTCTGCGAGGGGAAGCACAGTGATGAGCTGAGAAGCACTTAACCTGCACGTTTTACTACAGCGCTCATGTGGAACAGGAGGGCAGTGGGATGAGACGGTATTTCAGACAGGGATCAGATTGATTGAGTTACGCACGCTACACTTGCTTCCTCGGCTCTCGGCTGCCTGAGTTTAATGGCCTTAGCGGCAGGTGACAAAGTGCTGTTTTGTTCCCACTATTGTGTGGATGTGAGGGGAGCACGGCGACAGAAAGCCTGGCCTGAACCAGACAGCAGACATCTGCTGCTCTGCTCCTGAGCTGATGCCTTCAAACGCTTTCACAGACACATTTTTCTGTCACTAATTGCAAAGTTCTAGATAAACGCTGCAAAGTAGGAACTTCAAACCACCTGCTGTAGATAAACGTTTGCCTGCAGATATGTTACTGCACAACTCTTTGTGTAATGCTGCCTGGCAGGTTGAGGTGTTTATCAGAGCGAGTTTGGGTTTGGTTTGTTCTCGGGTTGCTTCTGTAAGAAGAATCCACACTTGAGTTGATGACTGGCAGCAAAAAACTGTAACCCTGAGGGAAAAACCTGCTTTCACACTGTTTATTAACTCACTTTCTAACCTTCTTTTGTCAGCTGTCAACATATTTGCTAAACTCCAACCTTTTTTTTTTTTTTTCTTAATGCTTCCTGTCGGTTTCAGGATGGTACATCACCAAGTTTACGAAGACTCTGTGTTTTCAGATTGTTTCAGACAAAAGAGAAAACAGGTTTGTGAGAAGGCCGGTGGTTAGAGATTAGGTTTTCACGCTCATGAGTAATGAACATAAATCTGTTGGGAGTTGAGATTGAATTTGTAATGTTTTTGGCTTGTTCATTTTAAACTGAATTCAAGACCTCGTGATCACAAAACAGAAAGATAGAAACTAAAACAGACTTTTTCCAAGCAAAAGATCAACTTGTTATCAGTTAATTTGGAAAAAAAATCAAGTAGAAGCTAAAATCTACTATAATATCACAACTCGCCCCTTTATCTTTTGATAAAGCAGAATATTTTAATCCCACATCCTCTCAATCTGACCATCTCAACGCGAACACTTGGAAATAAAAGAATTGACCATAATTGTGTATCTTCATGTGGCTACAGCCGAGTTGCGCCTCGTCATATCAGATTGGGGAACGTAAAAAAAAAAACACAACAAAAAAGACAAAGTTCACTTCTCTTGAAAAAAAAAACAAAAAAAAACCAACCCTCATCCTTTCATTTTTTTCACTCTTGGTTTCCTCACACCACAAAATTACAACTTGCGAATTTATAAGCGTACGGGCTGTTTTTGCACGCTGGAAATAAACACGACGGTTAAGACAAAAAAGCTGTGTAACGTTGCAACAGCATCTATTTATTTATTTATTTTTTTTGCATCAAGGAGTTAGCTTGGTCCCAAACTATTGTCTATCTGTCTGTCTGTTTTACTCAACCGCACACCTCCTCAAACCGTGCTGCTGATTACTAGTTTAGAGTTGCACCAAATGTTATCTGGTCCTTTGGCTAACCTCTGAAGAAGCTGGTGAGAACGTGTTTAACATATCTACATTAGAGTGAAAGCATCTCTTTGATTCCCTATATAATCGTGCCAGATTTTGTGTACTTTAGGGATTTTTTAAAGTAATCCAGATGTTCTTTTTTTTTACTGTTAGCCGAGCTCCATCACTTCAGTTTTCCTAACCCTGGGGTTAAGGGAAGGGGTTAAGGTTATGGTTGGGTTCCTGACTCAAAGCTAAACTGATTTACTTACCAACTTCTACTAATTTGTGGCAGCTTCATTATTTGTGTGCATGAAAATGATGATGCCACATTACAATGTGCTGTCTCTTTAGAAATAAAGAGCGTGTTATGGCTCCCAAAGGGTTTTAGCTGTTGCAACAAATGAAGCAAAATGCAGTTTAAATCGTTGCAAATGACGTGGATGTGTAGCTTCTTTACAGCTTTCATTCAATCTGCCGCTGGTTTCTTTCACCTACTCGATCAACCTAATCACGCACACACACACACACACACCCACAAGTGTGTTTTGTTATCCTTATGGGGACCGTCCATTGACTTCCATTGATTTTAGTAACTAGATTTATACCTAACCCAAACCCTTTTCCTAACCTTAACCATTACTGATCTATAACTAACCCTAAGACTAACTAAAACTCTATTCACACCATACCAATAAACCTAACCCCTAACCCTAAAAAGGGGAGTCCCCCTCATGGGGACCAGGCTTCGGTCCCCACAAGAACCCTCGGACCCCAGAAAGATAGTAAAAGTCAGGAAACGGGTCCCCAGGAGGTCAGAAATACAAACCCACACACACACACACACACACACACACACTGCTCTTACGTGTGTGGTTCATGCTTGTGTCAGGTGTGCTCTGTTTTTCCCGTCGGGGCAGAAAGGAATCTGGGCTGGGATCCAAGCTGAGATTGTCAGAGCTTAGGACAAGAAGCAACACATCCACTCCTCCTCCTCTCTCTCCCGTTCTGCTCCTCATCTCACCGACTTATACTGCAACATTTTACAGACTTCTTGAAAATCTTCTTATTTTATTTTATTCTTTTTTGACAACAATACATCATTTTATTTATATAAACTTGATTTCTTTTCGCCCAAGACTTCTTTATTCTTTCACAGCTCTGGAGATTCGAAGCATTTTTGTGCTCTAATTCTTGTCTAATAAGTAGCTACCATGCTGAAATTTCATGTACTTTAAAGACAAGCTCCTCTTAAGCCACCTTTGGCTCTTCACACATACATTAATACAGTCGGCTTCATCCCACGACTATATGAAGTGGATGCTGCAGTGTGACTTAACCTGACTCTGCTCTGTGACTACCTGCTTTGTTGTTGAGAAGCAAAAACAGAGGAGTTTTAATAACTTTTTAATAATTAATGTTATAGATTGTTCTTTGAATAGAAATTACTGACTGGATTAAGTATCGTATAATCTCAAAAATGTCAGAGCAGTTCATCCAAACTGTTTCATAAACCTTTCAGTTTTGCATTACATGATTATTTACATAAAATTCTAACAGTCCCACTTCTGGTTCAGCATGCACTTCCGACCAAGATACCAGAATATTTCTGCTAAACTAACAGTGTAAAAGGAAATTGCCTACAGTTTAAACATTTATAAAATGGTGACGTGCCCCAGGCTGCTAGCTGTAACTAGCTTCTGCTGCTGCTCACGTGCCTGCTAATAACAATGCAACAATTATGTGATGTGATATTGAGGAGTAAAGTTTATAAAGTCCTGTTTGCATGAACTGCTCTGAAATTTTTGAGACTGGAGATGATTAAACTGGCAGTAATCCACATTATTACTGACTCTGCTGCCTTTAGATTATCTGTCCAATCTCTACTACTCCAAACAGAAGTTATTCAAAGAGCTATCTGTAACAGGTAAAATATTCAATGTTTGTAAGTTTTGACACAAAAACCCACTTCAAAGGATCTGATCTATGCCTTTAAGGTGTTTTTCTAAATCAGTCTCAACCCTCAAACCACAATAAGTGTTTTTCTTTTCATGAGTTTATTTATGACACATTCATTTATTTTCAGGGTTTTTTTTTTTTTGCCAGCAGCTTGCAGAAAAGTGCGGCCCGTAGACCACCTCTGCACCGTGCTTTACAATGTGTTGCTGGGACAGTGTAGATAAAAAGAAAAGAGAAGGTCTCCCACAAATATATGAAACTTAAAAGCTTCATTAGTTCATTAAAGCCAGCAGCTAGGTATAGATAGACATCTGCGCTCAGCTGTTTGATGTCTTTAATCAATGGCTTTGCATCTCAGCCTTGGTTTCCTAACTCTACCCAGTGCTGGGCCCCTAAATCATGTTTAATCTGTTTGCAATCATATCAATCTTTTCTCTGCTAGCGCTGTGGAACAACTGTAAATTCTCTCATTGGTAATTCAGTAAACTCTATCTGCCCTTTTCTTGTCTTTTATAGGAGGTAGGGAGGAAGATAATACTTAGAAATATATGATGTGGGAGGGTTTGATAGTAGGACTGGATACTGATTAGACCATCATGTACTATCATCATGTAATGCTACAAGAAATGTTCTGAAATAATCAGCTTGTCAGGTCAGTTTCCATGTTACTGATACATTGTCCTTTGTTTAATTTCTCTGCACAGCACCCATCCATCCATCCTCCTCCTCCTCCTCCTCTTCCTCTCTGGATAACTTTGGGAATGGGCCAGCGCCTTGCCTGGGTGCATCTCTCCACCCGGTGGTGTGGCTGGCGTCGTGCAAGAGTGAGGAGGGCAGCAGCCAGGTCATAGAGCCTGCCCACCCCTCTTTACCCCTCGCGTGCTCTCAAGTGACTTTTGACCTTTGACTCAGCTGTGACCCCCGCCTTGACCAGCCATGCCCTTCGGGCTGAAGCTGCGGCGCACACGTCGCTACAATGTCCTTAGCAAGAACTACTTTGTGACCCGGATCCGCCTGCTGGACAGCAGTGTGATTGAATGCACCCTGTCGGTGGAGAGTACGGGACAGGAATGTTTGGAGATGGTGGCCCAGAGGCTGGAGCTCTTGGAGGTCAGTTGACATTGTGACACTGCTGCATGCAAGTAGATGATACTTGGCTACCACTGTTCTTTCTGCAAATGCATCTTTTTCTCTCAAGCTTTTATGACTCTTTGCAACTTCTTCTGTATTTGTAGCATTTTTTTTCATAAAGAAAACTTACAGATAGAAAGTTTGCTTGTGTTTGTCTGCAGAATTATGTCTTGATTAATGTGTGTTTTAGTGTGTGTGTGTGTACCTGTCTGATCTAGAGAGAGGTGATGTAGTGAATGCTCACACAGTGTTGTGGTATTTCTCAGGTGTCAGAAATCTTAAAAAGTAGGTGGTGTGACACCACAACTTCACACGCCAGGACTTTAGGTGTGCTTGTGTGTTTGTCTTTGATGGTGTGACACTAAGTTTGTTATGCTGCACCTGAACTTCCAGCTGCATAACTTTTATTTCAGTAACATAAAACAGAGCAAACGAGGGTTCTCACCTCTTTGTCATAGTGGTGACTAAACATGACAACAGGTGGAAAATTACAAAAACATAATTAATTTATTTTTTAAAATATACAAATAACCCAAGATTTGTGAACCTTGGGTCAAATCAGTAATAAAGATGTTTTAAAATCTTGGCAAGAGTTGATTATTCATCCAAACTCCAGTTTTATAAAGACCAGGAACAATCACTAATTATGCAAATATTGTAACAAGCATTCACGTTCTGTTCCCCGAAAAGCTCCAGTAAGCAATTAATGTTGTCAAGTAAAGTTAATAGCCATGTAAATGATGTGTCTTTAGCTGGAAACAGGAAGCTAGAATGTGTTTTTTCTGCATAAACAGTAGTAAGAAGATGTAAGATGCAGCATGTCAAAAAAGTTAAATAAAATAGAGAATAAAAGTGGGCCTAATATGGAGACTTGAGGGATTCCAAGTTCAATAGAAGGATTAGATGATGGCTGCAGTTGAGACTGATTGAATGTGAACTATTTTAATATTGTGCCTTATAAACTAATGTGTGCCTGATGCATCTTTTAGACAGCTTATAGCTCTGGTTTATGTTTGGGGAAGAGGTAATGTTGTTAACTCATTGCTAATTTGTCCTCAGCAACATCTTCCATCCCTCACTAACCTCCTAAAATGTGTCCATACACTTTTCTTTGCTTTTTATTTGCGCCATTTCCCTCTTTTATTTCTTCTGCCTTATGCACAATAACAACCTCCTCTAACTTATCTCTGGCCCGCAGACTCATTTCTTCGGACTGTGGTTCCAAGGGAAGACTCATGCCCCGGCCCAGCGCTGGGTAGAACTCGAGAAACCCCTGAAGAAGCAGCTGGACAAGTTTGGCAATGAACCTCTTCTCTTTTTTGGAGTCATGTTTTATGTTCCTAATGTTTCCCGCCTGGAACAAGAAGTCACAAGGTAAAGAAAAATAAATCTATTTTTAAAAGAAAGAAAACTGTATTAAATTTATGCATGCTCCCCTTTCATTTCCACAAAACATTGAGAATAACAAGAGATTGTTGAATTAAATAATATACTTGAATGCATTAATTGTTACTTATGCTTTAAAAACATTTGCAAATATGTTAAAATCTGACATCTAATGAACCAATGTTTAAAAGTGATTAAATATATTGCACCTTGTGACTGTGCCCAAACAATTTTCACACCAAAAAAAGAAAAAAAAATCATTATAAACAAACAGAGCCAAGAGGGTATTAATTGTGGCTAATTGTATTGTTATTTTCAATGAAAAGAAAAAAAACAACTCGTCTATACCAATATTCTCGTTAGCTAGTGCGTGAATAAGCATATTGTGAAGAGTGCACGCAGAGGTCAGCGCGTAGCGGACAGTCTGGCTCGTCAGACTGATTCTCACATAAACACACACGGCCTCTCACTGAGCTGCTGAATTTGTCACTTCTGCCGCGCTGGATGTGGGATAGGTCGCTGGCAGGTCGCAGCTTGAACATTTTGACACAAGAGTTAATTTGAAGGTGTGTGTTTATTAACCATTTCTTGCGTTGAAGGTCCTCGGTTTTTCTGAAAGGCGGGACAAGACGAGACATGAAATGGGTTGAAATCCCAAGTTGTTTTTGAAGAACTTGTGTTTGTGATAGCAGTAAACGTAAGAGTTTAGGTGTTATACAGAAACCAGGATCTGGTTTGGGAAAAGGGTGGTATTCATGGAATCCCCTGCTGGATTTTATGATGTGTGCGCATGGGGGTTATGGGGTTGCGAAGGTTGTGAGGGCAATTTAAGGAACAATGGTTTCACTTTTTCTTAAGCCCCCATCTTTTTTGTTGTTGTTGCTATCCTTGGACATGGTGTCACCTTTACTCCTTTTTTTATTCATCAAGTGCAGACCCCAAAATCTTTAGGACTAAAGAGTTTTGGTCATTTTCTCAGTGTCCCTTTGTTGTCCTTCTTGTTCCTCCCCCTCTTTCTTGTCTTCTGTTTGTCAGGAATGTTGGCACAGCCATCCAGCGTAGGAGGCGGACCACACATTCCTCCCTGCAGAAGTGCTGGGGATAATGGAGGGGGGGGGGACGTCTGGTTTTCAAAACATATGCACACACACGCCTCACAGACTCCCCCAAGAATCCTCTTAGAAGCCAGCTGCAGCCCTGTCAGAGGAGCTAGTTACAATACACCACATTGTAAAATCATACATGTTCCCTGGGGGCAACTTTTCTAAAAGCCCCGTCCCGTTATTCTGCACCTCAAGTTGAAAACAATATTTTCTCTGATATTTAAAACCTCTTTTATGGCCAATAAACACTTTTAAATCCAAATGTTTTATCCCACCTGCTTTTTGAGATCTCTAATACACACCTGGTTCAATCAGGTGTGTGTCTATCATAAAAGTAGACAATTTATAGTCGACTTTAGAGCTTACACAGAAAAAGCTTCATCAGTAATGATGAATCAAAAGAATTTAGTCGCTGTGCTTTTTTTTTTTTTTTTTTTTTTTTCCCCTGGAAGCAGAAAGTCAGAGAGCGTGGTGTGGGTTGTTTCATGTGGTCAGGTCTTTGAAGTTCAGTATTTGACTGATATGTAACCTGATACTGGATCTCACTCTCTTCCTGTTTATCCACTCATCTGTTTCTTCTTCTGTCTTCTTTTTCTTGACATTTAGCTGTGTAATTTAAACACAACAAAGCTCAATTTTGTTAGAATTAAAAAAAAATATATATATTCAGCTCAATTTTGCTAATACACATTTATTTTGTGCACGTTGTGTTTTTTTTTCTATATTTCCATGTTCTAAAAAATAAATGACTCCCATTGGTTCTGGTTTAGTTGTCCTAAATACTATTTTAGATGGCTGCAAATCACTTGTTGTAATTGTAAATGTCTGATCAAACGGTCACTGTCATTTTTAATATGGGGGTTTGCAGGGAAAATGACTGTAAATATATATATAAAAAAAAAACAACATTAATAAAAAAAACAAACAAACTTGTAAATAAAATGATTATAAGACTTGGATGTTATTAGAATGAAGATCCGAATAAATAATAAAATATTATGGTCACATCCAAAACACTTTATTTTTATTTTATCTTCTTTTATCTTATCTTCTTTAATGGGATTAAGTTTTGTATCTGTAGTTTAATCAACAAGATATAATCTACACCATCAGAGTGAAATCAGCTGATAAAAAACAATAAAAAGCTCCAAATGTTCTTTTTTTTTTCAAAGAAAACTATTTGACTTATGATAAACTGGCTCACTTGTCTTAATGGAGCTGCAGTTGCTTTTAATATCAGCTGATAAACAGGAAGCAGTACTCAGATAAATCAAAGGCCACAGCAAAAGTAATGTCAGGCCTTTGTTGTAGTGCTGATCCCCCACTGACTCTTTAACTGCTTCATAATTCACAATCAAACACATTTTAACACGGTCTCCAATTTGTGACTCACTTGTAGTTTGATATCCTGTGAGTCTGATTTCAGCCGATCTCACAGAAGGTGAGTTATAGACGCCGGCGTGTGTGGTCGAACCCGTCTGTTCCTTGATGTGAAAGAGAAGGAAAACTGTCTCACGGAGAGAAAGTGAGGAACCTAAACTGGATCTGCAGACCGGAGCCAGGCCAGCTGGCCTAAGTGGCCCCTAAGGCTACCACCACCAACAGCCTTGAAATCCTAGCTTTGTTCTGCTAGTTTTCACACACACACACACACACACACACACACACACACACACACACACACACACACACACACACACACACACAGATGGACACTGATTTGCACTTTGCTGATTCGACACATTTCAAAGTGAAATCCTCCTGCCTCCCACACAAATCGTCTGGACCCATCACAGGGCTGGGGTTGGGTGGTGCTCAGGGTCAGAACGCTGCAGAGAGAATGTTGGGAGCAGAGGAGGGGGGCTCGGCCATATGTACACACACTCACATTCGTTCATGCGTGCACATATGCTCACGGGCTTGTTGTCCGAGCCACTTGGACATCTGGCGGCACGTCTGAGTGGGGCTCGGACATGCGTGGGTATATAAAAGGCTCTTTGTGCTCGTCTGGACTTCCAGCAGAGTTTTCTGCAGTGATGGGAGTCAGAAAAATGCTCTACCTCATGTTTCAGTATGTTACAGGGTTGTGATGTCATTCTGACATACAGGGCATGCCAGGTGTGTGTTCCTACAAGAGTGTCTTTGTGCACAAGTATGAGCATGTATGTAGGTCAGGCAGATAAAAAAGCATTATCTTAAGACTCTTAAGTAATGATTCTGGATATATTTGTTTAGTGAGGTGAAGACTTCAACTTGAACCCAGATCTACCCAAACAAATGTGAAATAACTTTGGGTGGAGACGATGACCAAATTATGAATAAAACGAAGGTAAACAGTGAAGAAAATAATGTTTTTTTTTGTGTGTGTTTAAGATGTCTTCTAAATGACCAAGTTTAGCTTCTATGGATTATTAGTGATGTCTTTCATATCAAAAGATTCCCGTCTTGTGGCTAATCTGATGTAGAAAATGTTTCTCTCCCATGTGGAGCCTCTTACTGTCAGGCTTTAACTTGTGCAGTTATTTCAACAGTTTACCGCCTGCTTCACCACCAGCGGCGGCCGCGCGTATGTATAAACACCATCATATTTTTACCATTTAACCTCAGGACCGTGGCCAACCTCGACATTTCCCCAGACCCCATACTGAGACAGCAGGGAAAACACGATGAGTTTGTAGAAACAAAGACCATAATCATTTGAAAGGTTTTGTGTTATCCAGTGTCCTCCCTTCTTGACTACATCAAGTCCCACCTCCTTGCTGCAGCCTATGTGGTTGGGGTTGGCTAATTAGAGGGTTGCCACGGGAACAGAATGGCATTTTAGCCAACGGGTGTAATGACAGGGTGAGGGGAGGAGGGCAGGGTCAGATTATAGGCTCGGGAGTGTGCTTAGAGAAGTTTAAAAAAGATGAGAACATGAAGAAACGGAGTAGAATATGTGACAGGAAATATGATGAGGAAACTCAGGATTTAGTGTGTTTTCAAAAAAAAAAACTAATGATTCATCACACAACTCTTTGGTTTCCACATAGATGTCTGGTTAAGGGAACATGGACTGCCTGGGCATTAACTGTGTCAGAGAAGGTGTCTCACAGCTCACATTGGAAAGCCTGTAGTTGCCATGGCAGCAAACAGGAAACGGTGTGCAAGTTTTAAAGCAGCTGAGCCCAGTCACCCTGACAGTCCTCCCTTTCCTCCTGTGTGGTCACTCTCATTCTCCAAAAGACAAACATCCCCGCTGGACAAAAGAGGCTCCCAGAAACTTTTGGAGCTTTGTGCATTTCAACCTCTTGGTTTTGGGATTTTCACCACATTCTCTGATGTTTGCGAGTGGGTTTAACAATCCGAGCGCTGCGATCGTATCGGCTTACACTTGGGAAAAAAATCCCACCTCTACCCAAAACCACAGCGAAAGTTTGGCTCGCATTTGCGCAGCACTTTTTAAAGCCTCTGTTCAGCGCTAATCCTGCTGAAGATTATACCCACCAGCCCAGTGTAACATACTTTCTGTTCCCTAAAAAAAAAAAAACTGCAGACCCGTAAAATCATTTTGTTTAGCTTTTACTTGGCGTTCTGCTCCAGTCAGAAATGAGTCAGTGGTATTTCAAACAGAGGTGATTCACTCATTCCTCACCTCTGCAGCAGGCCTCTCTGGCTTTGTTCAAAGCGTCTTGTGTCGTTGCCAGCG
Source organism: Pachypanchax playfairii (assembly GCA_006937955.1). Taxonomy (NCBI): domain Eukaryota; kingdom Metazoa; phylum Chordata; class Actinopteri; order Cyprinodontiformes; family Aplocheilidae; genus Pachypanchax; species Pachypanchax playfairii. The sequence continues at coordinate 1,446,844 of SSNP01000027.1, forward strand.
CAGTCCTGACGCAGATTTTCTGTTGTGCAGAGCAGAAACAGCATCTCTGGGTTGTGTCACCATGTTTGTAATTCTGTAGTTGCTAAAGCGCAAAGCCACTCTAGCTTTTTTTGGACAAATGTGTCAAGTCTAAACCTGTCAAGTTTTCCAACACCAGTTTTACAAAGCTGGTAACATAAACCTCTAAGTTCTGGAAAGCTATTAAATGTACAACGCTACCACCTCATCTGAATTTTTATTATTTTTTTTTCCTAAAGTCAAGTTATTCCAAGTTTGATTTTTTGGAGCCAGTGCTGGTACCGGTGCCAATTCTTATTAACTTAAAGAACTCCAAACCCTCTTTTTAGATAAACAGGTGCTCTACTAGCCAAATGACTGAAAGTAACCATATAAACATTAAAAAAACAAGCTCATTTTTAAAGCCCACTCTGAATAATATTTTGTTTCAATTAGGTACAAGGTCTGAACTGAAAATAAATGAAAAAGCAGCCAAATTTGAAGGAAAAACTGGAAAGACATTCGAAAAACACACAAAAGAGTTATTGATCAAAACAGCTTGAAAAAATTTGAAAAACCAGCTTCTTTGAAGCAAAACACAAAGAAATCAAGGATGATGCTTTTGCACAGTCTATAGATTGTACACAAACCCAAAATTATTTTGAAAAATGCAGAATTTGTAAACCATATGTTGATGTAATGTATGTCTTTGTTTTATTTTGTTTATTATAATGCTTGCTAACTCAGCTTTCAGGGTAGTTTTTTCTCACCTTTTCTCTTTTTTATAGGTATCAGTATTACCTGCAGGTGAAGAAGGAGGTGCTGGATGGACGCCTACCGTGCACCATGGAGCGGGGCATCAGACTAGCTGGCCTAGCAGTACAAGGTAAAACCCTCACATCAACAACGAAACTCTTTCACATGAATAATTTACTAGAGAGTCAAACAGTCAAAGAGAGAAGCACAACTAACGCTTCCTCAGGTCGTCTTGACTCTCCTACCTTATATGGCTGCATACCAAAGGGAGTCGACTCAAGTTCCTGCGGTATCAATCCAAACACATACACATGCGTCACCTCGCTCGATCTTCTCTGGCGGGTTCCTGGGTGCTGTCTGTGTCGCAGGGGAAATGTAAACAGACAGTTAGCTTATCAGCAGCTCCAAGGTTAGCTTCAGCAGGAAGACTCTTATCTGTCAGGAGGCAAGGATCCTCAGCTCGGCCTCCTTTAGTCCAACAAGCAGTACTCCGTGCTTCGAACAAGCCCTTTTAGAAGAACGAGCATGTCATGGAGGTTGTTTACATCCTTATCAACCTTTAATCTTTCAGAAGAACCACTAACCACAGGTGTGGAATATTTGCAAGTTGTTATTATTAATCTCTTTTCATGAAGAGGCATAAAAAGTGAGAAGTAGTGAAGGGATCCATTTATGTTTTCTTCATGTAGGATCTCATTCATTTAAGGTTTTGAGAACATTTTGTTTTTATTAGTCTTTATTATCCAAACCCAATCTTATCTTCTTTTATATGCAGGATTATTGCGCCCAGTCTTATTTTATTGCTGAATGGTGAATCTAACCTGGAAGTGTGTATCACGGAGACAGAGCTTAGTGCAAATCAATTTCAACATAAACCAGCTGGACGCAGAAAACAGGATAGTATGAAAAACATTAATGTGAGTTGGTGAAACTGTTTATAAAGGTAAGAGTGATTAGTGGATGAAAGGCAGGTGAGCCGATTGGCAGATGAAGAGCAGGTGTGCCTGATTGGCTGGGAAGCTGAGAGAAGAATGAAGCAGCGCACATGAGGAAAAAAATCGTGTTCTTCTTTTCTTGCTTATTTTTTGTTTTACTACTTGACAAAAATTTAATGAAGTTTTTGTATCAAGTTCTTCTATATACGTCGCTATATATATGGCTTTCAACAACCAGGTTGTCCCTATAACAGCAGCTTGTACCAGTACACTTCCTGCTGGCGCCGCATAAAATCCATCTAACTGCGAGCAGAAAGATTTTTCTGCCTTAACTCCAGTTTAAATTTAGTGTTTGATGATTATTTGGTCGTGGTTTTAACTGTTTTGAGCACTTGTGCTTCTGGCGACTCCAGGCAAGAAGCTGTTCCGCAGTACGGTGTTATTAAATGATAGCTGCTTCTCACTCTCCTTACATTTAGTTTGTATCAAGCATTTGACATTGAATTTCAGCTTTTATCTATCTGCGATCTGATGTTTCAATCAAATATCTGATCATTAAGATGGTCACACCTTCTAGTTCCATGCGTCTGAAGAACACAGTTTCATTTGAGACTTTTCAGTATAAGTTAAATATCTATTTTATAAAGTTGATGCAATGAAACTCTGAAATTATGATTCACAATTTAATGCAGCTTTTGGCTAAATCCTCTCTTATTCCAAACATATATATTGTACTTGGATATTATTAAAATAAATGAATATTTAGCTCACATATCCACTCATTTAGTTATTGTGCATGATGTGTTTCTGCGATAGCCTTCAGTGCTCATTTTCTAACAATCTAAAGCAGTAACATTCATAGATCATTACATGTATTTAATATATTGTTTTATTTGGCTCTGATTTTTAGCGGAGTTTGGAGACTTTACTCACTCCCCATCTCAGGACTTCCTTAGGGAGTTAATGCTCTTCCCAGTGGTGAGTCCCTAAGCATTTAATGTTTAAATAGTATTTTTGAGCGTGTCTTTCCACGAAGGTGCTGCTTAAAGGCACACATTCTTGTGTCAACTTTGAACCTCCTCCCAATGCATACCTAACTAACAGGCAGTATTAAGAGCTTCAAGTTTGTGGTGAGAGTTTAGCGTGAGATTAAACTCAAGAGACTGCAAGATAGGTTGCAATTATTCATTTACTAGATTCATGATGATTTACTCAAATTACTAAACTTTAGTTGCAGAGCTGTTCAGCGCCAGTGTTGGGAATATATGTTTCTTTGTTTAGCTTGGTTTACCTGTTGTAAGCTGTTTTATTGATCTTTTTTTTTTTTTGCAGAACTGGCCCAATGGAGACGAGGTGCTGGACGACTGGACCAAGAGAGTTGCAGATGAGCACAAAAGTCACTGGTATTAGCAGCTACGTTGTATGCAAGATGAAGTAAAAAGACTCAATTAAAAAAAGCAAACATTTTTATCTTTTAGAGTAGGGTCTATAGAAAGGTTGTGAAAAATAATATTACTTGTTTTATAAAGTTCTTTAAATAAGAATTTTTATTTTGACCAAAGCGACAAGCAGCCATTTGCATTGAACTCCACAATTATTAGTGAGCGCAAATAGCGGCTAGCCAGCTAGCTGTTGCACATCTTGGCCTTGCTAACGTTAGCCATGTAACTTTGTAACATATCCATTGCCAATTTGTCTATAGTGCCAAAAGGAAACTCTATTCTTCCAAAACCAAAAGAGCTATGAACTACAAGTAAAATATTATTTGCTGATAACATTTCCAAAGAATTACAAATGATCTGAAATATAGCTTTATTAAAATAGCTTGTGCCTTATATGTTTGTCTTTTTTTATAAAGTGGAATGCAAGCTGCTGAAGCAGAGCTGTTGTATATCAAAGAGGTGGAAAAACTTGACGGCTTTGGTCAAGAGAGCGTTCTTGCTAAGGTGAATAATTATACATCTTGTCAGAACTCAGAAATGAGAAGACTTCACCAAGTTCTTAAGATACTCCTTCTTCTCCCACAGGACAACTACACAAATGACATTTTTATTGGCGTGTCTTTCATTGGACTGTTTGTCAAACACAGAAATGGCCGATCCATCATGCTCCATAAGTAAGAACCTTCTTTTTGTGGAACTTTGTGTGATGAGAAAATTCAGTTCTTGCCTGCATTCTTGTTAGCGCACATGTTTTCTTGTGTGTGACAGGTGGAAGGACATCGGCACCATTGCACACAACAAGTCAGCCATCACAGTGGAGATAACGAGCAGAGACGACACCATCAATTTTCACATGGTGCGTGTTGTGTCTGCGTGTGCTCTCACGAAACACTTTCAATACTATACACAGCTGCTAAGAAAAATGTTTAGGGGGGTGGGGGGCTGCTTGAGGCAACATTTCCAGTAAGTAGAAGTGTTGGCTTCAAATTGTAAATGTTTTTCCTCCTTGTGTGTGTATCTGCAGGAGGATATGGAAATGGCAAAATACATTGCTCGTCTTTTCACGGCCAGGCACAAGTTCTACAAACAGAACAAAATCTGTACAGAGTGAGTCTCAAGGCTGCGCAGAGGCTGGTCTGAGGTCATGAGAGCAGCTTCAGTTAGCTCATAGTTTTTACAATTAAATTCATCAAACATGGTTTTATAATGTCAGTTTTGGATTGATGTTGAAGATAATTAGAGTTTTCATTTGGCTTTTTATGTTGTCAAGGCCCACAAACTCGCCTGCACCAATCAGAAGGAGACCCACCTGGACCCCTCGCTTGTCTCTGGTACAGCTCACGACTCTTTCTGAGATAAACATGTGAAAGTGACGGAGGGGAAATTTGAAGGCAATGCAGAAACGGCCATTGTTAAGGATCTGTTATCCCACTCAGTGAAGCTCCTTTGTTGTGCCACGAAGTCTTGGTTTAAATGTGCGTTGGTGTTGTTGGAAAGTTTGAATGGGTGTAGCTTCCGGTGTGACAATGAAGGCAGTGATTTCTGCCTCTCTTTCCCAGCAAACCAGACAATGGTTAGACTAAATGTGGCACAATAGATGTCCAGCACAGTCTTTAAAACAGTAAGAGCCAGCTGTAGTAAACATCCAAATCTGCTACATTAACCTGCTTTTAAGATTGGAGTCTTTAATGCAAGGAAAATTAGACATTCCTGATAATTAGAGACACTTACAATGCTGCCATTTATTTGTGTTAAATGCATTTCTTTATTTAGCCACGGCCGCAGTCCTGTAACTTCCAGTCAATGCACGAGCATTATCAGGACACGCAAAGCTCTCAAGGTAAGCGTGAAACACAGAAATAACTTCAGACCCAGTTCCACCCTCTATCTCACCACTTAAACCACAGCATGACTGAATTTCTGTCTTTATTTTTGCCTCACTGACAATAACTCACGACATTATGAGTTTAGCTAATTGTGTCTTTCCCATCAGCCGTGTGACTCACAACCCATTTGTATTTTAACTATCTCCCAGCCAATTAGAGCCCAGCTTCTAGGGGTGCAGAGCAGTGACCTCATTGGGCTGCACTCTTTCATTGACTCGTTCACACACTCAGAGCGCCTTGTAATCCAAAGAGCTTTACTCACGTTAGCTTGACAATAAAACAAAGTGGAAAACCATTCTGGGTGTGCAGCTATGTGTGGGTGTGAGATCAGTCTGCAGTTTAACCTCAAGCATCACAATCTCCTTCATTTGTGTGGAATTCTTATCACAATGCTACACACTTTATTAGTATTTAGAAAAACAGGGATAGTTGGACCACAGCAGATGAAAGTTACAAGCATCGCCCTCAATATATCACTGGAGACTTTACGAGAATATTCAGATTTAGATTCAGAACATATAAATGGAATAGCTGTGCAAACACTGAGTGTTTACTTATGAAAAAAAATTCTGTTTTTCCCATAACTATGCATCATTGTGACATTAAAGCCCAGGATATTTTCATATCTTATTATGATTTGTTTATTTTTCCCCATAATTTTTAACCATGTGCTGCAAGATGGATTCTCGTGAGATTTGGAGTTTTTCAAACCCACAAAAATCCATCTTGAACTGCTCCAACTAAAACCGTGTTCCTCGGTCAAAAGATATTCGGACCAATCATGTGTTAGCATTGTGCTTTGGGGCGGGTGTTCAGGTATGATTGGCAGCAAGTGCAAGTGGATGTACGCATAAAAGCGGCTATTAAATCTGTTTTAAGAGAACTAGAGACGATTTCTTGGTTGAAGAATTAGCAAAGGTAAGAACTTTGTGCATTTCTTGGCATTTCCCAAATGGATTTGCAAGACCTTGATTTACTGTGATTGGCTAAAGACAAATCATGATAGGCAGACACTTGCTAGCTCATCCTCCAATCAGCTTAAAATATTATCCCAGATGGCCCTCCCCTTTTCAGACACTTTCAAACAGAGAAATCCTAGTTGTATGTGTAGCACCAAGTGGACAGGAGGGGCTGCACATAGGTTACATAATTTTCAGTTGGTTATTTACATTTTGATGCATGCAAAGAAAAATAATGGAAAAGTGTAATAAGCACCTGGATGTGTGCTAGTTTATCCTAAGTACAACGGGGTTGCCAATTTATTGGGCGCAATTTCCTTAAAAAAAAAATTTCTTATAACTCTTTGCCCCAAAACAACAACTGAACATGATGTTGAACCTTATAAATGTCCGGAAATTAAATGTTTTGCCCTTGCTTGACATTTGTTTATCCTCTCTGGCTCATCTTGCAGACAGCATCTTCCATGAAGACCTTTACTACAAGTCAGAGACCAGCTTGGATCGATGTCAGATGGAATTTACTTTCCGAAACGGTACCATGACCAATGGAAGCATGTACAGCAGCCCCAGCCTGAGCTCCCTCAATCGTTCCCAGACTTTCATCCCACCTTCACCCATGTCCTCTGACCTCAGTATCCCTGGCAGTGAATTGATGCGTCCTGACTATATTCCCAGCCACCGCCACAGTGCCATCATTGCTCCATCCTACCGTCACACGCCTGAGTACGATGCTGTCATGCGGCAGAAGCGACGCATGGTCCCCGCCCACCATGATCTCCACAGTCAGTCTCTGCGCAGTCTGAACATCAGTAATGCCTGTGCTTATCGTAAGCCAGAGTCTCTGGTGAACAGCCAGCCAGAGATGAGAGAAAGGGGACCCTATCATGGCCTTGGTCCCAGTCCTGGACCTTACACACCACAGGTAGCGCTAAATTCTCTGTTGACTTTTTTATCTGAATGTATTGGTTTAATTCATCTTACGCAGCTTTTTCTCTTTTTTTGTACATTTTACAGATTAGTTACAGTAAGCCAGTGTCCCATGGGCCCCATACAGGAGGACCAGCCAGCAGCCAGGGTCCCTGTCATTCACCCTGTGTTAATGGAGGTGGAGACAGCAGCGTAAATGTTGGGAGTTCCATCTCACATACTGTCAGCACACCTGAGCTGGCAAACACCAAACAACAAGCAACCAACATGGGAAATTATGCTGCTACTGCTAATATGTTAAGAAACCACATTTCACGCCCTCCTCCACCTTATCCCTCCAACTCATTCCGCCCAGCTACCAGCACGCCCGACCTCGCCAGCCACCGCCACCGCTGCATCGGGGGCAGCAGTCCCGAGCCAGTCACCCGCATGGTGCAGCTGTCAGTTAAGACCTTCCAGCCTGACAGCTCGGCAGTGGTGCATCAGTCCCTGCAGGAAGTTAGCGAACCATTAACTGCAGCAGCAAAGCACAGGTCCACTCTTAACAAAAGACACAGCATGGAGGTCATCAGCTGCATAAGAGGAGGGGGAGGTGGGATGGATGGCCTGGTGATGAAGGGCATGAACTCTCCCCTTCTTCGGAGGAACACTCTAAGAGAGCATGTGATGCCGCCTCAGCCACAACCTCCGCCACAACATCAACCTCAGGCCAAGCAGCTGAAGGAGCTGCCTATGCAGAAGCCTACCCAGAATGCACCTGAGGCTTCTGTACCTTCACCCACTGCTACAACCGTGGCCTACCGACATCAAAAAACTCTTTCTAATGCTACAATGCTCATACACAGCAGTGAGAGTGAAGAAGAAGAGGAAGAAGAGGAGAGGCCTGAGCTGGATGTTCGGATACCTGGTCTCAATGAGGACATCAGTATCCGTGCCCAGGTCCAGGCTACTCTGGCTAAACTGCCTAGCAAACCCCCACCAGAGTACCCCGGTCCTCCAAGACCTCCTGCCAACTCTCAGATCCGCTTTAACAATCACAACTCCACCCAAAACCACAACCACAGTCAGGGACCACATTGCAATCATGGCCCAATGGACCTAAACCAAGGCCTTAACAGCGGGCAGAGCCAAGGCAGTGGTGGTGGTGGGACACTGACCCGAGGAGATCAGAGTGCGGTAAATGGAAGTGTTTTAGGTCCATCCATTTCAGAGCCAGACTTGACCAGCGTGAAGGAAAGAGTAAGGAAGGAGCCGGTCAAAGAGAGGCCAGTGTCTGAGATGTTCTCCTTGGAAGACAGCATAGTGGAGAGGGAGATCGTTCAGAGGGTAGGTGACCACGGCTTCATCTGATTGGTTGATGTCGAGTGTAGCAGCTCAATATTTTCAATAAAAACACTTATTAAAAAGTTCAAATATCTAAAATAAAAGCAAAGTTTATAACTCAAATTATTCAAACTTTTATTCTAATATACTTTTAAATAAGTAAATACATGTATTTATTAGTTTTATTCTTTTTAGTGGTCATTAGTTAGAAAACATCATAATCCTTTCAAAGTGTATTTGTAATTTTGCAGAATTTTAATTATCATGTACAATAAGCCTGTCTCATTATAATCTGATTGTGATATATATAGTATATACTACAGCAGGTGGTAATTACAGATAACTCAGTAGAAATACTAAAATATTCCTTCACTAGACAAAATTTACTTATGCTGGTGCAGATCTAAATGTCACGGCCCGTTGTTTACTTGCTGCTTCTGATTAGCAGTAATCTGGGATTTAAATCCCTCCAGGCAGCTAAAAACCAAATAAATCCCTCAGATTATTGCTTGAGTTTGTCGTTATTGTGTATGTTGTGTTTTTGTTTAGATGCAAACAAATGACACGGCATCTCAATCCGTGTATGGGCCCTAATACACATCTGCTAGAATCCACGATTGACCTGAATGTGCACTTGTGTCTTTAAATGTCCAACAATTGACTTCTGTCCAACGCTTTCAAAGCTGTTCACTCCCATTCGTACCTGCTGGTGTTTTAAATACATCAAAAGAACCCTTTTAACCCCCAAGATGTTGTTTTGGCTGCCCCATAAAGGATAAAGGAGGCGGAGCTGTCTCGGAGCTTTAATAGCATCTCAGATTAGACGAGGTAATCCCTGGTGGAAGGAGGGACTGTGTACTGTAGGTTGGTGTTTGAGTCAGTATGACAGAAAGAGTCTGTAATTAAAGGAGGAGGTGAGGTAGTCTGCATGAACAAGAAGACGTTTGTACGAAGAATCAGACCGTAAGGAAGTGTAAAGTTGTTTTAATAATCTGGGGTTGTTATTTCACATCTGCAGCCAGACTACGAGGAGACCGGTAAGGCCGCTAATGTTTAATAAATATTCCATGCCTTGTGTTGTCCATGTGCATGTGTGTAGCTGGACCTTTGCCATACGACCAGTGCACGTAACCGTGACACCAACATTTTCTTTTCTTTTGAAGACGTTGGAAAGACAGAAGATGTCTGTGGACTCCATGAACAGACCTCTGATGATGGCTGCTCTCAACGGCCTTTATGTCGCCCGCATGCCCGCCATCAAGAATCCAGCTGAGGAATGCGCCAAATCAGCTACGGATGAAAGGGTAGGATCCTCGTCTAGGTGTTTGATTAATTATTTAAATTTTTAGATTGACACACCGCTTAAAATATTTTAACAATATTTGAAAACACCCGATGTTTGAAACACCTGTTTCTCTACTCGACTTCTTTAAAGGGATTAGTACTTTCCTTAAAAGCAGAGGTATCGAATCAGATGGATGTCCTCTGGTGGATTTATTACTACAGCTTACAAATAACAATTTTCTAAATATAATACCATTAATATTATTTGATTACATAATAAAATATACAATATAAATAGTATATTACTAATTTATAAAGAGCTTTTTTTTTTAAAATTAAAGTTGCATTTATCAGGCTAGGTTAGGCTAATTAGCAAGATGCACAGTAAAATTCGTTTGCTGACTTTACACAACAAGTTTTTTTCAATATTTATTAGAACTCTCAATCTCTAAAACATCAGTTTTAAGACTTTTAAGGCAAAATCATAAGTATTCTTAGTTTGTTCCAGTAAATAATCAGACTCATTCACGGTAATCACATGAACTTCCCACTTAAATTGTTCCGCAGGGGGAGTGAAACCCAGTTTTTGTCCCCGACTGTTGCTAAGCTAATGGGGGCAATCCCCTTAGTGGGCTGTGGAACGCGTGGCATGGTGCTGCTTATCGTCTCTGGGTCTGCTGCTATGTGAAGAATGTGACCCGAGAGAGGGTGAGCCAGCCACAGAGAAGAAGGAGAAGAAAGAAAGATATTCTTCTCTCCTAAACATGACTGGTTTATTAAACATGTTCCATCAAGAGGAAGAATGCCCAACACTTCTTTATGTGTTGAGCTTTTAAAGCTGAACTGATGAAGGGAAAATGCTTTGAGCTCTTTGATGTGAAAGTTGCATTTGTTTGAAGTTTCAACCGTTTGAAGATCTGAAAAGTCTCTTAGGTTCGATGGAATGCACAAAGTTCAGGGCTCAAACTTGACCAACACACCTGCGTTCTCCTTTCCTCTCTTGCAGTGTAAGACCTTGGAGTTGAAGTTGGAGGAAGAGCAGGTCTTCACCGAGTACGAGCAGGTGCCGAAGAAGAGGACCAACTGCGTTGTGACGACAGCGACCTTACCCGAAAACATAGAGCGCAATCGCTTCCGCGACGTCGTGCCTTACGAGGAGAATCGAGTCGAGCTCGTTCCCAACAAAGAGAACAACACAGGCTACATCAATGCCTCACATATAAAGGTATCAAAGAAGGGTTGCAGGTTCAGTAATACATTGGTGGTTATTTATTGAATATCCTGGACTTTTATTTATCCACAGAGCGCAAATATGCTGAATTTTCATGATCTGTAACACCAAATGCACCATCAGAATCAGAAATCTGTATGTGTCTCTGTTTGACTTGGTTATGAATCATTCTCCTCACAGATTTCAGTTAGAGACATTTGGACTTTTGGCATGTCCACGTAATTATTTGCAAACTAAACATAGATTACAGGGTTCTTTTAGGAGCTCAGTTTCATGTATCTTAAAGATTAAATCTCTTAGTTCAGCGATGCGCAATCCTGGTTCATCGAGGTCTAAATTCTGCACGTTGTTTCCTTGTTTCAACTCACCTGATTCAGTGGTTAAATTAACTGTTCAGTAGATCCTCAAGTTCTACAGAAGCCTATTAATCATCCATTGATTAAAATCAGGTGTAATGGAGAAGGGAAACTTCTAAACGTCCTTAAGGACCAGGATTGGTCATCACTACCTTAAAGGTCTATAGAGAAGAGAGGATGGTTCTGCTGAAGCTTAGAGCTGTTAAAACTCACTCTGGGTTTGTTTAGGATGTCAGTCGATTGCTCTGACGGAGCATCTTCATCTTCCGTCAAACTGAGAATTAATTAAGTCATAAATCGGTTTACATTGATGTTATTTGTGTAGAATAACTGTTTCATTTATAGTCTCAGAGCTCCTTGATTGATTGATTGATTGATTGAGTTTATTTCAGATCATATGCGTCAGTACTTAAATACAACATTCCAACCAAAAAAAAAACAATCACAGTTGGACTACAGGTACGTGATCTGAAAAGGAGATGGAAGAAGCTAACGCTTATCAAAATTCCAATCTTCAGTCACACTTATACAACAGCAGTAACATAAACAATAAACATATACATGAAACAAAACAAAACAGGCCTAAACATACACTAAACCAACTCCAGTCTCCTCATTCATAATGACATACACTGATCACAGAAGCAGTAAGCCAAAATAACAAGCGATATATACACTTCACCAAAATAAATAATACATGCAGCCATACAATCAATCATTTTCAATTTTAATAAGTATAAATTGAAGTATAAGTGTACCCATTCCATATTCCTTCATGTGTGAGATGCCTTCGTAGATCTATAAACAAGACAATAGTGTCTCTGTCTCTATACGCAATACTCATTTATTATATATTTTTTAAATCTAAATTTGAATTGAACAAGATTTTTTGGGACATTTTTATGTTCTCTGGCAAACTATTCCATAACATTACTCCTTTTACAAATATACACTTATAGTTTGAGAGGAACAAATAAATTGTATCAGCCACAACAGCATTAAAATCTATGTATGATGAGCATCTCTATCCTGGTATAAATTTTGAATAGTGGCAGGTAAATAATGTTTTGATACTTTATACATTAATTGGGCTATTTTATAATTGACCAGATCCTGTAATTTTAAATTAAAGCTGGTCAAGAAAAGAGGATTGGTGGGATCCATATATTTGGCGTTATGGGCTATTCTAGTGGTACGTTTTTGTAGAGTAATTAAAACTGTCAAATTGGTTTTGTAACAATTACCCCAGACCTCTAGGCAATATTTTATATATGACATAATAAAAGAGTGATGCAAAATAAATAAGGCCTTCTGATCAAGAAAAGGGCTACAGTGTTTCATTACTCTTATATAATTTGCTACTTTTGTACGCAGTTGTTTTATGTGCGGTTTCCACATCAATTTTGTAACAGTTGGGTCATTTTGTCTAAATTCAGACCGTATTAAATTGATGAGAATAGTTTTTTTTAAAGCTTTGTTGTACTCCATCTCTAATCAGTCAGGGAATGGCTTGGAGGGAAGGATGAAAGGCAGCTATTGAAGGCTGTTTGGGCCTTTAAGCTCTTAGAATTACTAGAGAATGTTGTCCAAACTCCAACCCTCCTAAAGGAACTTGAGTTTCTTTCACTCGGCCTTCATTCATGTAAAGTTGAACAGCAACTTAAAGTATACTTAGGTTAATATTAAATTTGTGTGGTGTCATCTGGTCTGAGCACAGCAGTTTTTAATGATTTTATTGTCTCTCTTTAAAGATTTCCTCCATTCTTTTTTTTTTTTTTTGCATTCATCTTTTAACACTGTTTACAATCACACGCTGATGTGAGGAATCAGTTGAGCATCATGTCATGACGTTAGGACAGTGTTGAAAAAGGAAAAAAATGTGTGATGTGTTAGGATTTTTAACAGAAGAGAGAAGAAAATTGGACTAGAGAAAGAAAAAAACCCATTAGAGCTAGTTGTACTGCCCTCTAGTGGTCAATAATTGAATGAGCTGAACTCCCAGTTTTTATATGCAGATTCTGTTTTTCTTTTCTTCCACCTGAGATATTTGTTAGTTTGCAGACATGTTATTGGTTGTTGTTTTTGTTTAGGTTCTGATCAGAGGGGAGGAGTGGCACTACATCGCTACACAGGGCCCACTTACTAACACCTGTGGCGACTTCTGGCAGATGGTCTGGGAGCAGGGGGTCAACGTTATCGCCATGGTTACTGCAGAGGAGGTAGATAAGTAAAATATGTTAATGTTTGCCTTTAAGTGTAACCTACTCATCCTCCCTTTGTGCTTTTCTTTTGTCCTTCCATTTGTAAATCACATCTGCTTATACCCATCTCTCATCCAGGAGGGAGGCAGGTCCAAGAGTCATCGCTACTGGCCCAAACTCGGCTCCAAACACAACTCGGCCACCCATGGCAAGTTCAAGGTGACTACTAAATTTCGCACCGAGTATAACTGCTATGCCACCACGGGGTTAAAGGTCAAACACTTGCTATCTGGCCAAGAGAGGACGGTTTGGCACCTGCAGTACACTGACTGGCCTGAGCAGGGCTGTCCTGAATACGTTCCTGGATTCCTCTGTGAGTTGGATTGTTTTATACTCATCTGTAGTTAGTTATAGGAACTTTGACTTACAGCTCTGTCTTTGTCCCTGCAGCATACTTAGAAGGAATCCAGTCTGTGAGGAGACACACTAACTCCATGCTGGATACCTCAAAGAGCCTGAATCCACCAGTAGTGGTGCATTGTAGTGCCGGCGTGGGTCGTACAGGTGTGGTAATCCTGACTGAGCTCATGATCAGCTGCCTGGAGCACAATGAGGTATGTAGGCGATGCTTTTACTGCAACCAGTCACAAAGATCATGTATTTTATTCTGAAATTACAAGCAAATATGAAAGAATAAAAGCTCAACAAGATCCTCTGTACATTCCTTTTCCCATGTCCTTCTTCCCTCCCCTCCAGCCAGTGGAGGTTCCCACCATGTTATCAGAGCTGAGGCAGCAGAGGATGCTGATGGTTCAGACCATCTCCCAGTACAAGTTTGTCTACCAGGTTCTCATCCAATTCCTCAAGAACTCTCGCCTCATTTGAGCTGGAGCTGCTGACCTTCACCTTCACTGGATGTGGAATAACGCCACCAGATGACCACAGTGGTACTTCAAGTTATAACGTATCCTGGTAGCTGGTGGGAAGAAGGTATAGAGATTCAATTGAGTTTTTTTGTAGGGAAGTTTTCAGTTTTCTTCACCCTCTTCTTACGAGGATAAAAATAATTTGCTTTGATCAAATTATTCACATTTAACTGTTATTTTTCTCGTTTCGTTTTGAATCTTTTTGTTGAACTTACACATCAACGAACGGTATCTGTGCAGCTCAGACAAACAAGCAACTGTGTGTGTTTCTCAGTTTGCCCCGTGTGTTTGGGAGATTTTTTGAGGAACATCTGGTGATGTCAGTATCAGTTCAAACAGACTGCCTACCTGTTACTTTTTTTTTAAATTGTATAATTAGCCAGTATTAGACATGGTGGTATACTGCATGAACACTAGGGGGCAGCAGTATTGACTTCAGCATTATAACAAATGTCTTTATTTATTTTGACTGTTGTCACCTTCATCGTGCCACTGGAAATCATGCTGATCTGAACTTTTTTTATTTTTATTTTTCAAGACTTACCTGAGATTTATTCTTTTATTTTTTTGGTGAAAATTATGAACGCACGTCAGATAAGAACATTTTTAAACCCCCTTTACACAAACAAATACAAATTAAAAATACACACAAATTATATTTCAACTGTTACTTTTTCTTGGATTTTTTTTTGGTTTCCGATCACATTTCATATTCTATTATAACTCAAAACCTTTAAATGTTTGTCCAAATTGGAGATAATAATTTAAAACGATTGTACGATGATTGATGTAAATATATTCTGTGCCTTACTGAAAAGTTCGGAATCAGAAAATCAATTTATAGCTTTTTTTTTTTTTTTTTTTTAATAACTTGTTTGCTGTTATAAGAACATCTTGAAATCTCACATTTTTAACTTAAAACAACAACATCTTGGATTTTTTTTCTTAAAGATGTAGATGACGTAAAAAATGCCAAGAAAAAAAAAAGGCAGCCATTTTTTATTTAATAAAAAAAAATGATACAACAGATTTATTTAACAATAAAGTTAAAAATCAGTTTTCCTGAATTTTGAGACAAAACCTGATAATGTTTGTATTTGTGAAAGCGTTTCACTTCTTGACTTGGTACCTTTGAAATACCCAAACATAATAAACTATGCATGCATTTTATATTTCTATGTATATATTTCAGTATATGTTCTCAACTAAGTATAAGCTTTATGATATTTTGACATGATTTGAATCATTATTTTTTGTTGCACTTGTTTTCTTTGACAGTATTTTATCACATGGCATTCCACTGTTTGTTTTCTATTTAATTTCTTCTTCTTTTATGTGTCTCTCCTTTCCAAACTCCCCGATACGCTTCTGATTTATGTGTACATATGTTATGTTTTGCATTTTGAGAGCAGTGAGTTTTTGGTTTTCTATTCTCAGACACATATGAAACTGTTGTACTTGCTTATTATGCAAATAAAGCCTTATTTTCTTTAAAACTTCGGATTCAAGATCATTGAATTAGAGAATGCTGGAAAATTTGTAGTTTTTTAAATGACTCTTATTGTTTGTGATTTATCTGTTTTGTGAAACAAGAACTTGTAGTGACGCAGTTGTACAAGTGGATGACACGACTTGGACGTTGTACGGTTCTGATAGACACGTCAATCACAAGGTAAACTAAAACTATCCAATTATAAAAGAATTATGAGCTTGTTGTCACCGTTCTTAAATAATCTCGGTGTAGTTCCTCACTAAGCTTTGACCGCTGGCGACACAAGACTTAAAATTGTCCGAAAATGTATAAATTCAATTGGAATCGTGCTTAATTTATACTTGCATATGTCCAAACTACAAAATAAAACGTGACGATCATGTGAATGTTGTACAAATATTGTCCCAATGTTGGTTATTTATGTCTGAATTTGTTCACAATTTATTGCAATTTTTTTTCACATGCATCGTATTTTGGTTTCATAAGTCAGTTGCTCCTAAAGTTGCATGCATGTCTTAACCATAAGGGATTCCAGATGGATTGTATTCTGAGATAAAATTTGTCTTCACAAATATTTTGAACATGTGACTGAGGTTATTACAGTCTGCTAGTCCTGTGAGATTTGTCACCAACAGTCTCAGACCAGTTTGATACTACATTTTACCCTTCAGTGTCAGATTCTCACAAACAAAAAGCTGCACAAAATGTGCAAATTTGCTTGTAGTGCTCTAAATTTCCAAAGACACGTTACCAAAGACATGCTATTTTTAGTTTAAATTTGATTTTCTCAAAATCACAAATCAATTCTGTTGTCTCAAGATGACAAGTTTTACTTTTTTATCTGGAGAAAACAAAGTTGTGATTAAAACAATATTAGAAATGAATCTTTCTTGTGCTTCATCACTCAGTATCACTGTCAGGACATTCTGTAGCAGATCAGTACTGGATGTTCCTCGACGGGACATTTTAGGCTTGAATCATCTGCCTGCATGATTCTTGATATTTGATGAAAAGTTACTCTTTATGTCTCGTTGTGAGTTGGAAATATTTTCTATTTTTCCCAACAAAACAAACTTTTCTCAGTCAAATAACCCGCCGTCTCACCAAAATGGGTTCTTTAATTCAAGATAAAATCATTAATATTTTAAGATCACGTCTTAAAAACACGTGACTGTGCACGGTCTCACTTGGCTTCTGTAGTTTTCTACATCTGTAAAAAAAAAAAAAAAAAAAAAAAGGAAAGAGCTAAACAAAACAAAGAGTGTTGGTCGCTGGGATTAGCTTCATTTTTGTCCCATCTCTTTCTGCACTTCTTTAATGTACGGGTGGTCCTTCCCAAAAGCCACCTCCATTATGGTCAGCGCCTGTTCATAAAAACAAAACATTGTTATGGTTAAAGAGCCTTATTTTAATCGGACCAGTCTGAAATAAAAACAGACCTTTTTGAAAGCGCTGATGGCCTCTGCTTGTCTCTCGATCCCCATGTAGATTCTACCCATCTTCAGGTACATGGAGGAAACGTTTAGGGAGTATGGTGGATACAGCTTGCTGCAAAAGACACACACAAAAAAAACATTTACACGTTAAAGGATCTATAGAAATAATGAACATTTAGTGTAATCTGGCTCCATCCAGGCTCCCAAAATGGGGCAAAACACATTTATAATAAATCATTTTTTTAATTTAGCAAATTTTAGTAACACTCTAAGTAGTATTTCTAAAAGTATTGCAAGTATGTTGAAAATTACAAGTGGTTTTATTGGGCATAAATATGTCTTACAAATTGCTCCAGATAATAATAATAATGATAATAAAAGTCTAATTCCATTACCCCCCTGCAGCAGCAGACATGTGTTTCTTTATACCTGTAAGGTTTGAGGATCTTCTCGCCGTATCTTATCGCTCCCTCTGCGTCTTGCATGTAAATGCAAACGCCCATGGCCTGGTACATCATGTGCAGCATGTAAACATTGGAATCATCAAAAATGGCTCCCATTTTCTCCAGACTATGCTCACACATCTCCAGCAACTCACTAGGAGGTACGAATGAGTCAAGGCTGCATCCGCACCACAGAAACGTATAAAATCAGATCAGACAAAAGGTTTCGGGTGTAATTAGGCAGAAGGCACCTGTTGACCAGTCGTTAGTAACACATTTAATAAAAGAAACTCATTCAAGAATGGAGAGGTGGTGCGCTGGGCCTCTATTATATTTTATATGCTGCATTATATAAGAGGCCAAATTAAAAGCACGTTGTTACAGCACCATTTTTATTTTTTCAAATTAATCTAGTATACATATAAAAAAGCAAAAGCCATTTAATTTAACGTTAGAATATGGCATTGCTTTAATTGGGACTTATTTTTCCTCCTCTTTTATCTTAGTCTAAAAGCCACAACGAAGGTTTGGGGGTTCTTTTCATTATGAAAATATTGTGTTATTTACACCTGTTGATGATTTTTGCAACCTGTGCCCCTCCCCATCTCTAAAACACATTGTTGCAGGACATGTTCAGGTTAAATTAAATGCGAGATTACAGGAGAAATCATTGTTTATTATTTTTATGTGCTTATTATTTCTATTTTATTATAATCAGTATAATAAAAATGCAACAGGTTAACCAGTAAGCTATGTGATACTACTACTACTACTAATAATAACAATAAAATAAATTATTTAATTATTTTTTAATGGGTGTGCAGTATCAACCCATCCAGCAGGGGGTACCCTAGGCAACCACCCAGCCCGCCTGTGCCAAAAGTTGCCTCTACAACAATCTTTTCTTGAATTTCTCAGATAATTTAGGACTAAAAGGATATTTTTAACATTCTTGAGGGCCCGGAATTCTCTGATTGTGTTCTTGGCGTAGCGCACCATGCTGCTGATGACCTGTGGCTCGATGGCGTCGCTCTGCTTACGGAGTTTTAACTTCAATTTGTCCTAGAGATGAAAAGGGCAGACAGAGCATGTCAGTCACACCCATTAAGACCCATCAAACGAAACCTCCACTTTTCATCCTGGACTTACTTTGGATTTAGTTTTACATTCTAAGCAGTCGCAGGTGAAGTAGTAGGACTCTCTCAGCCTGTTATTACGGTCTTCTGTTGAATAAAGAAGGTCTATGTAGCTGATGAGCACCTACAAATGGAATTCCAATCACAACAACATATAAACATTTTATAGTCTTGATCTTTCACATTGTTCTTATTTACTAAACATTGATACAGGGTTAAAATTTACCAATTTTCTAATGACACAGACAGCAACTGGGTATGTTGACAAACTGGTGGCTGTACACTATAAAAACTGTAATTCACATATTATAAAAGTGATATATGGAGAATAAAACATGATCATAAAGCTATATTTATCCTCTCATAACGTGTTGTAAAACAGGCAAATCAGATTGTTACTTACTGAAATATAAAGCAGAGTTTATTCATTTATTTTAACAATTTGAATGTGTTACTAGTAAACATAAGTTTACAAAAGTTACTAGAAAGAAAAATGTATTATTATTATTATCATATTATTATCATTTAAAGATAAAACTTTTGTATTTTTTGACAATATTCAGATTAAGTCAGTTTATTTGCTTTAAAAAACTGAGTTTGGAAACCTAATGCATCCAGTACATGTTTCAGTCTTTTTGTAGGAAGCACAACTCACTCCTCCACAAACTAAAAGCAAAGCTACAAACATGATCCAGCCCCCTCTAATGCCAGCTGTCTCTTTTCCTCACTTCGTCTCCAGGTTTCATGTCCTGCACCGCTCGGACCTCGGCTGACGTTCCGTTGTACGTGACTATGACGCTGGGAAGACAGCTGTGGTTTATCAGAGCCACACTGAAGGGAGAGACAGATAGCAAAAGAAAGAAAGACATTAGGGATGAAAATAATAATCTCTGCTTTAAATTCTTCAAATAGATCTAGTTAAAGAAGAAATCACTCAAAATCTCATGAGAATATCAGTTTAAAAGCACTTTAAAGGTCCTGGATCATGCAAAATCAATCAGCTTTTAACCATGTTGCGATGCTACTTCCTCATTTTAAAAAAACAGTGGTTTTTGTCTCAATACACACATTTTTCAGTAATCCTCCTGCATCCTGTGCTCTTAGCAGCTGCTCCACTCTTTCCTGGAAAACGACTGACTGTAACATAATGATGTAAGAATGTTACACCAGGACCCGGCGTGTCCGCGCTGCCCTTGCAGATTAAACACACACACCCCGAGCTGCGAGAGTCTGAAGCAAAACACTAAACACCACCGTTTTGTAGTATTTTACTTTCTAAAAATACCCCAGGAAAAACGTACATTTGGCTGTGAGAGTTTCAGGAATTTATTCACCATTTTATTCAGGCAGCTAGAGAAGCAGCAATCATGAGGGGGGGCCTGAAGGAGAGATGGGATTTTAGGTAAACTGAGTTTTTACTTCCTGGTCTGAGAATAACTTGAGAATATAAGTTATATTTCAGGACAAATGCAGACTATATAACACAACATAAGGTAAGATTTTATCATAATGTCTATCACAGATGTTGAAAGCTGTAAAACAGCAGGATGCAGGACCTTTAAAGTAATAGTTTAAATGTTGCAGAGAGATTATGAACAATTAAAATCTTACTGTAGACAGAACAACTTCATTTGGGATAAATAGAGACGAGTTCTAAACAGATTAACAAGCTAACAGTTAATACAAGACCAAATTGCAGTGCTGACGCATTACCTCTTAAGGAGCTTTTTAAAAATGAAATCATACTTTAAAATAAGACAAGGATGCTGTAAGTTCATGTTTTAAAATGTTTAAATATTTTTTTTTTTACATAAAACTAAAACAAATCTCAATGAACTGCATTTCACAATACAAAACTTCTTGAATGTAACTGTTTCTACACACACCAAATGTGTGTGTGTGTGTGTGAATGGGTGGATGATAAAGTTCAAGTATAAAATGCTTCAGGAGTCTGTCTGTGCTATACAAGTACACAGTATTTACCATTTTAGAGAGTGTCATATCTCTAAAAACAGTGATCAGGGAAGAGTCTACTTCTTTCCCTCCTCTTGTATTATAGAGATCTCTCAACCAACATATTGAACACCATATTGGACTTCAATCTAAAGGTGGTAGGTAGGAACAACTTGTGTGATTTATAGTGTAAAGGCCTGTTACAGTTCTGCAACTTTGGTGCCCAGAGCCATAAAACCACTTAAAGAGGCCCTTCCATTAAAAACGGTTTTTCTGAGGTTTCTGTTGAATATTTTAGCTCCACAGGTGTTCTTACCTTCATAGTGGGTGTGAAAACAGGTCAACAACTTCTCTTTCAGATTTTATCTCTCAAACTACGCAGGTGGTGATAACACCCGAGTTCGAACGACCTGTATCTGTTTCATCACAACTCCTTTGTTCGTTAGTATTCAGCAGCTCCCGCAGTTGAAACCACGCCTAGCATGCTGCTGGCTAAAAGCTGTTAGCATAAGACGTAGCAAACAGGAAGACACGACGTCTGACGTTACCATGCGCAGCGGGGCAGGAAACAGTATACCTTGCTCTCATAGGCTAGTTTGTTAGCCAATCTGAGTCCAGGAAATTCGAATAATGAATATGAATGAGCTGCTGCCCGACAAAACCAGACGAATTTTGACGCAGACAGATTGAAAGGTCTGTTAATCAGTGTTTCTTGATGTTTTTTAGATATAAAATGTTTCATATTACTGGTTAATACTTAAGAAATAANGCTGTGAGAGTTTCAGGAATTTATTCACCATTTTATTCAGGCAGCTAGAGAAGCAGCAATCATGAGGGGGGGCCTGAAGGAGAGATGGGATTTTAGGTAAATTGAGTTTTTACTTCCTGGTCTGAGAATAAATTGAGAATATCAGTTATATTTCAGGACAAATGCAGACTATATAACACAACATAAGGTAAGATTTTATCATAATGTCTATCACAGATGTTGAAAGCTGTAAAACAGCAGGATGCAGGACCTTTAAAGTAATAGTTCAAATGTTGCAGAGAGATTATGAACAATTAAAATCTTACTGTAGACAGAACAACTTCATTTGGGATAAATAGAGACGAGTTCTAAACAGATTAACAAGCTAACAGTTAATACAAGACCAAATTGCAGTGCTGACGCATTACCTCTTAAGGAGCTTTTTAAAAATGAAATCATACTTTAAAATAAGACAAGGATGCTGTAAGTTCATGTTTTAAAATGTTTAAATATTTTTTTTTTACATAAAACTAAAACAAATCTCAATGAACTGCATTTCACAATACAAAACTTCTTGAATGTAACTGTTTCCACAATGTAGCAACATGTGTGTAGTTTATCACCACCAAATGTGTGTGTGTG
>SSNP01000027.1:1468946-1484957 GCA_006937955.1 Pachypanchax playfairii
GCAGACAGATTGAAAGGTCTGTTAATCAGTGTTTCTTGATGTTTTTTAGATATAAAATGTTTCATATTACTGGTTAATACTTAAGAAATAACCACAAAGTCCTGAAATTTGTATGAAATGGTCTCTTAAAATCTCAAAAGTTCAATAGCTGTATATGTGATTGCTATTTTATAAACTTTTACAAAGCTAACAGCTTCTCATTACATTGATATTTTCAAAGAATTCTATCATTTTTCACAAGCTGCAGAAGTTTGCTGTAGCCCTTGCAGTGCAGTCTGGGACACTTCCTGTAGGAACATCTTTACATTAACCTTGTAGTGAGACACTGATGGCAGTAGGAAGGTTTATCAAACAGAATTCACATGGACAAATGTTTGAAAATGAAGTTGTTCTAAAACAGCAGTTGCATTTAGGAACTTTAACTGAGGTCATTTAAAAGCAAATCAAGTTGGATTATTTGTTAATTTTTCCACAGAAATTTCCGGTCCTAAACCCCAACGGAGAGGCTGTTTTCAACTGTCATGGTGTAACTTTTAATCTCAATCTTTTTCTTGTATTGTGTTGTGGTTGTGCAGGACATTTCACTCAGTGTTTTTTTGTTACTACATTAAAAAAAAAAAAAAGCTCATGAACATGTGAGAACTTCTTACTCTGGATAGATTGCTGCACCCATGTGGTAAAGTTCATCATCCTCTACTGTGAAACCATTACAAGCTACCTGTGGGATCAATCACAAACAACAGTAAGAAATCGTGTAGATGCTGATCACTCACTTTAGATTTAAGCAGAAGAAGAAGGATTTAATACCTGGGAAAAGAGTGTGAGCAGGTCTTTGTGGTCGGGCATGTCTAAGTGTTTGGAGTAAAAGCGATGAAGGCCAGCGACGTCTCCCTCGGTGCTCTCTCTCTTCTCATTATCTTCATCCTCCAGATCTATTGCAGTCAGAGAGAGACGATTGCTTCTGTTTATCAGTTTTTAACTCATAAGGATTAAGTGAATAACTCTAAATGCACCACGTCAGTTTCACTTTGGATGATTGTGATTGAAAATACGTGCATTCAAATCAAGGCTTGCTTTTTCCTCTTATTCAAGCTGTTCTTCATCCCCATCGTGTGTGTTTTTATAGTTTCCCTGCTCGAAAACACACATGATTTCATGATTTAATTACCAGTTCAGCACGTTCTCAGGTTCAACAGAAGGCTGTTAATCACTCACTGATTCAAATCAGCTGTGTTGGAGCATGCAGGGTAGTGACCCTTGAGGACCAGGATCACTGGTCTACATGTTTCAGATCTGGACTCACTTGTAGGTTATATTTAGAATCTTTGAGTGTTTCAGTCTGATCTCAGTCTGTGGAGGGTCCAACGACATGCAGGGCTGAAGAACATACTCTTTACACTGAAGCTGGGGGGGTATTAAAAATTATTACCCTCCATTGATAGTAATAAAATTCAAATATAATTAAAAGTCATGCATGTTGATTTCAGTGGGTTTTAAAGGAGAATAACTCACGTGACTGCAGCTCTCCTATGAGCAACATCTTCTCAGAAGCAGATGGTTCCTTTTGTGTTTTCTGCAGGAAGTAGATTTAAACCAAATGAATTTCCTGAACCACAAAATACCACAGATTTGTGTGTGTGTTTTTTTTAATTAGGTGTCCAACCTTCTTTGCAAGAATTCGAGCCACCAGACGAGTCGTCTCTGACGGGCACCAGTTGTCTCCAAATGCAGTCATAGCTGAACACTCCAGCTTGTGCATGGCCCAGTCTCCTTTCTTCACCCACAAACATAAGAACCAAAGTGAAAAGTTTTATTTAAAAAGTATAGAAAATGTAGTAAACACTTTACTTCTACAATATTTCATTCAATAACGGCTCCGGCCAAATCTGTTGACCTTATAAATACATGCTTTGTAATACAAATGAGTGTATCATACAGATAAAACTGTGGGCAGCTGGTGAAATCTGAAGTTGGGCGGAGACATTTATTATTTATGACACATTAATTCCTCATCTCTGTATTATTTAAAACAAATATTCACACCAATTCTGGCACCTAATTAAAAAAAGGAAGTTGATATAATAGAATTAGAGATCGGAGAATTAAAAATTGTATTTCCAGCATCTTTAATATTTAAAGTCAACCCACTAAATTAATTAGCATAACATATTATTAGGTTGAATTTTAATGTTTTTACAAATATAAAGTTTTCCCTCTTTTCATGTCTACCTCATGCAGGATTAGTTTCCTACCTGACATTTCACATTGCAGTAGAACGCTTTCTTGCACTTCCCACATCTTGCTAATCCCTCTTTCCTAAAAATAATAATCAAAAAAATCCCATCAGAAATAACTGGATCAAAACCTCAGACCAACAATCACAAACAATTCTTTAATCTGTTGAATGCATTTGTACAATATATTAAAACACCCTGCTTGGACAAGGAGCAACAGTTGCTGGTGGGCTGCAGTAACTGAAGAGGGGCTTGAGAACATTCAGGGGTATTAATAGAACTGGCCTTGTGACGGAGCAGCTGTAACACACCCAAACTATCCAAAACCAGGAGATATTTACCACCCTGATTAAAAAAAAAAAAAAAAAAACCAAAGAAGCTGCTTAGTAGACATGGATAATAAACTCAATTATTACTGTAAAACAAATGATGCATCATTTTTATAATCCAGCTTTATCATTAAGATGTTGCGTCCCCTCATAAACCTTAAAGTTAATGTGCATTTAGGAACTATATATATATTATTGCAGTAAAAGCCATGCATTTATTTGATTAACATGATTAGGTGTGACAGGTGTAAGGATTGTATGAATCTGATGGGATTTCTAACCTGTTGAAGCAGAACTCGCAGCAGCAGCTTCTCTCTTTCACCGACAGCACGGATGAAAACGCGGGGCTGGAAAACAGCAGCTCACCCACTTTAAACGGCCTCGTTACCCGGAGACCTCGACCCTTTCCCGGGCTGTTAAACTTCTCAAGTCCCTTAACGCTGCCGGTCATAGTTCCGTCTTCTTTCAGAGTGATGTTTAGCGTGTTGGGGCGTCACTCTGAGACGTTCAGGGAACACATTTTATTACTGTTTCAGACCTTTTGGAGCACTTCAGGCTGCCATTGATGTTTAAAAACTAACAATCATAGTCGTTTTGTAATTTTCCCTGAAATCTTTGATCATCAATGTTGGCAAAACCTGTTTTTTTGTTGTTGTTGTTATTTTAACATTTTATATGAGTGAAACTGCGCCCTCAAGCGGTCAATGTCCGCCGGTACAGCAAAAGAGAACGAGACTTTTTAATCAAATTACAGGACAGTGCAGAATTCTTTTATCGTCCTTTCTTGCTTTATATTTTTCTCACAAATACTCAAACCTTCTGCAGTATTTTAATGTGTCTCAAACTAAATGTCTTCATTGTGTTTTGAAAGTTTTCTAACGTTTGCATGTGGATTGTTACCACCCTTGACCATAAACATTAAAGGTTTATTAAAGCAATACAATTTTTTTTCTTTTTACTCAGTTTGGTTAACTTTCATTTTAAAACTGAACAATACATCATGTGGTTTGAAGAATTTTCATAGTCTAGCAAAAATGTCATACAGATGTCAACAATTTTAACTCTGCAAAATGTTAAAGTAGTATCTGAAAATCCCGTTTCCTCTAATTGGACAGAGATTATTGTTATAAGAAAATAAAATATCAATCAAATTGGATTATTTAAGGTTCCTCTCTAGACAGGTTTCTCCTCATTTTATACAAGTTTAACATTTGGTATTATTATAATTTCCATGATGTAAAAGGACTTATACAAACAACTGATGCTATTATTTTGCCTTTTGCAGGTCTCCATCCCAAATGTGTGGTTCTTTATGTCATCCAGCTTTTTCTGGGATCTATAACTTTGTTTTTTGAGCTTCTCCTGTTTAGGACATAAACATTTAAAGGATTTGTGTGCAGAAATTCAAAACAGTGCTTCCCAGACAGCATCACTGCATGTGTTGGTCACAGAAGCCAGAACTTTCTTTAAGGAACCTTTAAAAGATTCAACAAAAGATGCAAAATTTGAAGTACAGCTTTTATTACAGTTTCACCAAGTGGCAAAAACCGAGTGTCAAGAATCTAAATCTGACATTTCAACAAAATAAATTCATAAAACTTTAATAAATATTAGTTTTGCCTCTATTTTCTTTGACTTTACACGTAGTTACATCATGCATAGACACAATTATAATGAACAGAGTCTAATTTTGTCACATTGTGCCATCATGTGGATATTTATTGTTAGTGCATCTTCAAATACTGGAGAACTTTGACTATAAGTTGACGCAGACATGTCTCTGATCCAAACGGATTATCTAACAGAACCAACTGGGTTCTGATGGGACAACTAGCTTCTTTCTTTCTTTTTTTACACAAACGTATGGATGACTCAGGTCACGGACATGATCTCGAGTGAATTGAACTATTTTTCAATCAACCTTCCAAACACATTACAGTGCATGTGAGCTTGTCTGCTCTCTCACAGCTTGAGCTGCAGTGAAGATTTGTCCCTCATCTGTATCTGAAGCCTTTATCCAACCTTGCCCCAGTTTTCCTGTGATTTATTATAATTCCATTTTTTTTTTTTTGGTTTTTCAATCTAAAGATTTGTTCCTCTTGATTTTTTAATAACGTCCAAGCTAAGGGAGGCATGTCTCTGAGAGATTATACTGTCGTCTATGGCGTCTCGTCTTGATTACATCAGAGGAGCTGGATTTGATTTGGAAGAAACCCCCTCGTTCCAGCACACGATCTCTTTAGACCTCCCCTGTTTGTGCTGATTTTCTTGCTCTGTCACAGGAGGGATGATCTTGATGAATATGATCTGAACAAGAGGGAGGTAGAGAAGGATTAGGTGAAGGGATTATAATTTCCAGTGACGAGAAATAATAAGAAACAATAAATCCTAAGTAGATTTAGCTCTCAAGAAAACCCTGTTAGGATAAATCGTGAGGACAAGAGACGGGGCAGATTCATATTAAATTGACACTGGCTAGAGTTTTTGGTAAGATCAGTTTATCTTTTTGTTTTACCAATCGGATTTAAAAAAAGTCCCACCAGAATATTTCAATAATGTTTGTTTTGTTTATTTTTTAATCAAAAAACAAATTGTCTGTCCTAATAAAGTTAAACTACTTCCTTTTAAGAATTATCACACATTTTTAAAATACTGAAAAATTTCTAGCAACAAAGACAAAGGAACAAACTTCAGGTGTCCAGAACTGAAGAAACAAAAGGAACCACCACAGAGTTCCAGATTTTTTGGGATAAGTTCTGAGTTATTTCAGGATTCTTAAAGAGATGTGGCAGATATTTTAAAATGGGATTCTGTGGAAACGTTATGAGCAATTTATATCACAACACTTGTAAAAAGTCTCTTTGAACAGCCTCAGTTTGGAGAAACAGAGACTAGTTCTCACCAGTTTGGTGAGCCAGTGGCTCCGATCAAAAATTTTTTTTATATTTTTTTAAAACACAATCTTATAATTTTGCACCACAAGGTTATTAACATGAAATTGATTTGCAAGTACAAATAGTAACTTCAGCAGCAGCAGCTTCCAGTGCAGCCAACTGGATATTTCTGGCAGAATTAAATTGAAATTTCATTTTATTGTGGTGTAAACATTTATGAAAGAGCGTCTTTTGAATCACTGTCATTTTTGTAAGATGATCATAATCCACTTTGACCTTGTTTCCTCTCAAAAATCAGTTAGCTTGTCACTCTGGTCAGAGCTGATCTTTATTTCTTCAAACTAAGGTCATTCAAATAGATCTCAGGTTAAACTTTGTGGCTGGTATATTTTGGAAGTTACCACCCAATCAGAATTTACTCTGGCCAGTTTTTATTTAGGGATAATAAACCAGATTATTAGTGTAATTGAAGGATTTATTCACACAGTTTCATGTATACTTGACCATATAAAGAGTCAAGTTCATGTAACGACCTCATTTACTCACATGTCCATATGAAGTCTGTTAACGTTTTGCTCTTTTCCCCGAGTATTTGAATTAGTTCTGCTGTTCTGCTGCTATAATTGACACACCACATGCTAATGTTAGCAAGCAGCCAGTGGTTGTATGAGACGTTCGTGGAAAATGTAGGAATATTAGTGAAAGAACAAATAACTGAAATGATTCGCTGCTTTCATCACCGATCAAAGTGGCCTACAAATTATTATTGGTACCAGCCCAAGTACATTTTAACTACAACTGCCCTGCACCTGTCCTACACCTGTCCTACCCCTGCCCAACACCTGTCCTACCCAACACCTGTCCTACCCCTGTCCTGCCCTACACCTGTCCTACCCCTGCCCTGCACCTGTCCTACCCCTGCCCTGCACCTGTCCTACACCTGTCCTACCCCTGCCCTGCCCCTGCCCTACACCTGCCCTACCCCTGCCCTACACCTGCCCTGCACCTGTCCTACACCTGTCCTACCCCTGCCCTACACCTGCCCTACACCTGCCCTGCACCTGCCCTACACCTGCCCTGCACCTGCCCTGCACCTGCCCTACCCCTGCCCTACGCCTGTCCTACACCTGCCCTACACCTGTCCTACACCTGCCCTACACCTGTCCTACCCCTGCCCTGCACCTGCCCTACACCTGTCCTACCCCTGCCCTGCACCTGCCCTGCACCTGTCCTACCCCTGCCCTGCACCTGCCCTACACCTGTCCTACCCCTGCCCAACACCTGTCCTACCCAACACCTGTCCTACCCCTGCCCTGCCCCTGTCCTACCCCTGCCCTGCCCAACACCTGTCCTACCCCTGCCCTGCCCTACACCTGTCCTACCCCTGCCCTGCACCTGCCCTGCACCTGTCCTACCCCTGCCCTGCCCTACACCTGCCCTACCCCTGCCCTACACCTGCCCTGCACCTGCCCTACCCCTGCCCTACACCTGCCCTACACCTGCCCTACACCTGTCCTACCCCTGCCCTGCACCTGTCCTACCCCTGCCCTGCCCTACACCTGTCCTACCCCTGCCCTCCCCTACACCTGCCCTACACCTGTCCTACCCCTGCCCTGCACCTGCCCTACACCTGCCCTACACCTGCCCTGCACCTGCCCTACACCTGTCCTACCCCTGCCCTGCACCTGCCCTACCCCTGCCCTACACCTGCCCTACCCCTGCCCTACACCTGCCCTGCACCTGTCCTACCCCTGTCCTGCCCTACCCCTGCCCTGCACCTGTCCTACCCCTGCCCTGCCCTACACCTGTCCTACCCCTGCCCTGCCCTACACCTGCCCTACACCTGTCCTACCCCTGCCCTGCCCTACACCTGTCCTACCCCTGCCCTGCACCTGCCCTACCCCTGCCCTGCACCTGCCCTACACCTGTCCTACCCCTGCCCTGCCCTACACCTGCCCTACACCTGCCCTACCCCTGCCCTGCACCTGTCCTACACCTGCCCTGCACCTGCCCTACACCTGTCCTACACCTGCCCTGCACCTGCCCTGCACCTGTCCTACCCCTGCCCTGCACCTGCCCTACCCCTGCCCTACACCTGCCCTACCCCTGCCCTACACCTGCCCTACCCCTGCCCTACACCTGCCCTGCACCTGCCCTACACCTGCCCTGCACCTGCCCTGCACCTGCCCTACCCCTGCCCTACACCTGTCCTACACCTGTCCTACCCCTGCCCTGCCCTACACCTGTCCTACCCCTGCCCTGCCCTACACCTGCCCTACACCTGTCCTACCCCTGCCCTGCACCTGCCCTACCCCTGCCCTACACCTGCCCTACCCCTGCCCTACACCTGCCCTGCACCTGCCCTACACCTGCCCTACACCTGCCCTACACCTGCCCTACCCCTGCCCTACACCTGCCCTACCCCTGCCCTGCCCCTGCCCTGCACCTGCCCTGCACCTGCCCTGCACCTGTCCTACCCCTGCCCTGCACCTGCCCAACACCTGTCCTACCCCTGTCCTGCCCTACCCCTGCCCTGCACCTGTCCTACCCCTGCCCTGCCCTACACCTGTCCTACCCCTGCCCTGCCCTACACCTGCCCTACACCTGCCCTACACCTGCCCTACACCTGCCCTACACCTGCCCTACACCTGCCCTACCCCTGCCCTACACCTGTCCTACCCCTGCCCTGCACCTGTCCTACACCTGCCCTACCCCTGCCCTACACCTGCCCTACACCTGCCCTACACCTGCCCTACACCTGCCCTACCCCTGCCCTACACCTGCCCTACACCTGCCCTACACATGCCCTACACCTGCCCTGCACCTGCCCTGCACCTGTCCTACCCCTGCCCTGCACCTGCCCTACCCCTGCCCTACACCTGCCCTGCACCTGCCCTACACCTGTCCTACACCTGCCCTGCACCTGCCCTGCACCTGCCCTACACCTGCCCTACACCTGCCCTACACCTGCCCTGCACCTGCCCTACACCTGCCCTACACCTGCCCTACACCTGTCCTACACCTGCCCTGCACCTGCCCTGCACCTGTCCTACCCCTGTCCTGCCCTACCCCTGCCCTGCACCTGTCCTACCCCTGCCCTGCCCTACACCTGCCCTACACCTGTCCTACCCCTGCCCTGCACCTGTCCTACCCCTGCCCTGCCCTACACCTGTCCTACCCCTGCCCAACACCTGTCCTACCCAACACCTGTCCTACCCCTGTCCTGCCCTACACCTGTCCTACCCCTGCCCTGCCCTACACCTGTCCTACCCCTGCCCTGCACCTGCCCTACACCTGTCCTACCCCTGCCCTGCACCTGCCCTGCACCTGTCCTACACCTGCCCTGCACCTGCCCTACCCCTGCCCTACACCTGCCCTACCCCTGCCCTACACCTGCCCTGCACCTGTCCTACACCTGCCCTACACCTGCCCTGCACCTGCCCTACCCCTGCCCTGCACCTGCCCTACACCTGTCCTACCCCTGCCCTGCACCTGCCCTGCACCTGTCCTACCCCTGCCCTGCCCTGCCCTACCCCTGCCCTACACCTGCCCTACCCCTGCCCTACACCTGCCCTGCACCTGCCCTACACCTGCCCTGCACCTGCCCTGCACCTGCCCTACCCCTGCCCTGCACCTGCCCTGCCCCTGCCCTGCACCTGCCCTGCCCCTGCCCTACACCTGCCCTACCCCTGCCCTACACCTGCCCTGCCCTGCCCTACACCTGTCCTACCCCTGCCCTGCACCTGCCCTACACCTGTCCTACCCCTGCCCTGCACCTGCCCTACACCTGTCCTACCCCTGCCCTACACCTGCCCTACCCCTGCCCTACACCTGCCCTGCACCTGCCCTACACCTGTCCTACACCTGCCCTGCACCTGCCCTGCACCTGTCCTACCCCTGCCCTGCACCTGCCCTACCCCTGCCCTACACCTGCCCTACACCTGCCCTGCACCTGCCCTGCACCTGTCCTACCCCTGCCCTGCACCTACCCAACACCTGTCCTACCCCTGTCCTGCCCTACACCTGTCCTACCCCTGCCCTGCCCTACACCTGTCCTACCCATGCCCTGCACCTGCCCTACCCCTGCCCTACACCTGCCCTACCCCTGCCCTACACCTGCCCTGCACCTGCCCTGCACCTGTCCTACACCTGTCCTACCCCTGCCCTACACCTGCCCTGCACCTGCCCTACACCTGTCCTACACCTGCCCTCACCTGCCCTGCACCTGTCCTACCCCTGCCCTGCACCTGCCCTACCCCTGCCCTACACCTGCCCTGCACCTGTCCTACCCCTCACCTGCCCTACCCCTGCCCTGCACCTGTCCTACCCCTGCCCTGCCCTACACCTGCCCTACACCTGCCCTGCACCTGCCCTACACCTGCCCTGCACCTGCCCTACACCTGCCCTACCCCTGTCCTACACCTGCCCTACACCTGCCCTACCCCTGCCCTGCACCTGCCCTACACCTGTCCTACCCCTGCCCTGCACCTGCCCTACACCTGTCCTACCCCTGTCCTGCCCTACACCTGTCCTACCCCTGCCCTGCACCTGCCCTACACCTGCCCTACCCCTGCCCTGCACCTGCCCTACCCCTGCCCTACACCTGCCCTGCACCTGCCCTACACCTGTCCTACACCTGCCCTGCACCTGCCCTGCACCTGTCCTACCCCTGCCCAACACCTGTCCTACCCAACACCTGTCCTACCCCTGTCCTGCCCTACACCTGTCCTACCCCTGCCCTGCACCTGCCCTACACCTGTCCTACCCCTGCCCTGCACCTGCCCTACACCTGCCCTACCCCTGTCCTACACCTGCCCTGCACCTGCCCTGCACCTGTCCTACACCTGCCCTGCACCTGCCCTGCACCTGTCCTACCCCTGCCCTGCACCTGCCCTACCCCTGCCCTACACCTGCCCTACCCCTGCCCTACACCTGCCCTGCACCTGCCCTACACCTGTCCTACACCTGCCATACACCTGCCCTTCACCTGCCTTACACCTGCCCTACACCTGCCCTACCCCTGCCCTACACCTGCCCTGCACCTGCCCTGCACCTGTCCTACACCTGTCCTACCCCTGCCCTACACCTGCCCTGCACCTGCCCTACACCTGCCCTACACCTGCCTACCCCTACCCTGCACCTGCCCTACACCTGTCCTACCCCTGCCCTGCACCTGCCCTGCACCTGTCCTACCCCTGCCCTGCACCTGCCCTGCCCCTGCCCTGCACCTGCCCTACCCCTGCCCTACACCTGCCCTACACCTGCCCTGCACCTGCCCTGCACCTGCCCTACCCCTGCCCTACACCTGTCCTACCCCTGTCCTGCCCTACACCTGTCCTACCCCTGCCCTGCACCTGCCCTACACCTGTCCTACCCCTGCCCTGCACCTGCCCTGCACCTGTCCTACCCCTGCCCTGCCCTACACCTGCCCTACACCTGTCCTACCCCTGCCCTGCACCTGTCCTACCCCTGCCCTGCACCTGTCCTACACCTGTCCTACCCCTGTGCTACACCTGCCCTACACCTGTCCTACCCCTGCCCTGCACCTGCCCTACACCTGTCCTACACCCAACATCTGTCCTATACCTCTCCTCTAGGTCAAAACAATTCAAGGACGAGACGAGAACAAGGAAGTAATTTGTTAAAAAAATAAAACAAAACAGTGACAGTACAAAAACCCAAATATGGCAGAATATGTTCAAATCATTGTGAATTTGACATTTGATTTATTTCACAATACAAAAGTGTATTTCTTCTGTTTTATTCTGAGAAGCGATCACTTATCTATTTCTGTAAAGATATGTCAGAAATTACATTAATGTCAAGTTTGGGTACGTCAGTTCTTTATTTTGTCCTGCAGCACTTGGAAGTTCATTTAATCAAAGTTTGTTTAAATTTGTGGTGACTCCTTGTTTTTATGATAAGTGCTCTGATCACTAATGCCATACAACCTAAACGAAAATATACTGAAAACAGTCTAAAAAGTGTTAATTGACAGAAATGACCTGTTTAAATCTCTGCGCAAAAGAAATCATGTAACTCCTCCCCCTTTTTCTTTTACATGCATTAAAAACCGTTTCTGTTTTTACACTGTGATGATACGCTGTGTGTATTTCAAACTCATGACCATACTGCTGATGGATAAATGCAGTGCGTTGTCACATTGGGGACCTCATAAAGCAGCAGCCGATAATGCCTCTTTGCCACGAGGTCATGACTGAGGGTTGTGTGTGAAATCACGTGTGGTTAAAGATCTTTGAACTCCGAGTTGCGGCGGTGTGAGGCCGCCTCAGTTGATACTCGTGGCCTTGTCATCAGGCTGCAGCGCTAACAAGGGGTAAAGAGAAGGGTAAGGTGACAGAGATGGATTGTACCGTGTGTTTACATTGAGTAAAATGGGACAGAACAAGAAGCTGAGAGATTCAAAGACTGTAATTGTTGTTGAATTTCTCAAAGAAGAGCCGAGACATTAAAGTACACACATGCACATACCCCAGATTCTTCTCGATGAACTCATTGACTTGACTAAGACGATGTCTAACATTTCTCTCTGTCCCTTGTTGGTTAGTTTATGAGCCAAGCCTTAAGCCTTAACCCCTCTGTCTCCACTCCTGGCTGGGTGGGTGGGTGTGCGATGCGACGCCGGGCGGCCGTCTTAGCCCTGTGGGCTTTGCAGGGACGGAGCATCATCTCTCACTGTTTATCCATGTGTCTTTGCTTTGGCACCGGCCCTGCTCTGTAGGCCACCGTAGACTGAGTGGGGTCCGTGCCCTGTGTCACTCACCTAAGCTCTGCTTTCACTGGGGGGCTTATCGCCTCACCCCTCGGCTGCTTTATGAGCAGACAGCTGGGCCGATCTGTCGCTCTTCTTGTGTCTTGGTTTGTGGTTTCTTTTAGCTCCTTTGTTTTTGTCGTTTTCTTTCATGCTTTATTTAAACTCTGACAGTGTTTTTGTATCATTACACACACATAGACACACACTGTATTAACATTCATGAACTAATACAAACATTGTGCCTATAGAAAGATTTTGAGTGTAATGTAAATTCCTTTGTAATGTATTTAACACACGTAACGCCTGTTCATCTCACTGACTTGTAACACCACGAGTTTTTCCCTGTGAGTTTATTGAGTAGGAAGAATTTGAACTACATGGACAAAGATTTATAAAGTAACTGACTGGATCAGAAGAAGAAACAGATTGAATCAGAACAGTTTTGATCATTTTCAAGACAAAAAAAGAAGAACATTTGCAGCTTTTATCTCATCAGTTATTTATAAGTGTTAAGTAGAATTTTTATCTCAAATAACACTAGAAAAATAAATAAATTGAATCCTTTAAATATTAATATCTGATGTCCTTTCTATATAATTTGCCACATATAATAATTAGGAAGGTGTCTGATCACAGAAAACGTTTTTATTTCAACCTGAAAAGTCGAAAAACGACTCTTAGGATGGACGAGTGGGTCGGCAGACCTTGTCATAATAACGACCCCAGTCATACCATTGTCTCAAAACAGAATTATAAAACTGAAACTTCCAAATATAATCAGAACTGAAGGAGCCTTTTGGATAAACATATGAAACATCTTCAAAGCAAGAAGAAAAAGTCCAGCTGCGTCTTAAAGGTACAGTATGTGGCCAAATCTGAGTCCCTCGATTCATGTAGCAAAACAAAACCGTCCGCTCATGGGATTCAAATAAGTTAGAAGATAAAATGAAGTGACACGTGACAGATCAGGATAAGATTTTGTACTTGACAG
Source organism: Pachypanchax playfairii (assembly GCA_006937955.1). NCBI lineage: Eukaryota > Metazoa > Chordata > Actinopteri > Cyprinodontiformes > Aplocheilidae > Pachypanchax > Pachypanchax playfairii. The sequence goes on from SSNP01000027.1 coordinate 1,482,170, forward strand.
ACTTAAAGACTGAGTTTGAAGTCAGATTTTAGGATGATGACTGAAACTTCTTCTGACTTTTATTATTACACTGACTAGACTGTAGACCTGGTGGAAACCTTTTTTGGCATAGATATCCCTTTAAAAATGAAATACTTTTACTTTGTTTAGAAAAGTATGATTTAGCATATTTAGGAGTGGGTTTTATGTTAAAATACCACCTTTACTTCTCACAGAACAAACGTTGCAGGGTTTCCTCTCATTTTTATGTTATCACTTGTTCTGTTCCTTTTTCTTTCCTCCATCTTTTCCTCCTTTCCTCCTCCTTCAAATCCTCACCGTCCACTTTAGTTGCCTGGCTAAACTTAGAAGTGACAACAGTTGCAGGGTGACAGCAAGAGCTAAATACGATCAGAACAATAACGGCCCCTCCTTTTCTATTCCTCCTTTAATAGACTGCCATTGTTCTCTCCCTCCACTGTTGCTCTTTCGGGGAGTTTGTTAACTATGCTAATGAAGGTTGGGCTTACGTGGGTTTAGCGAGTTGGGATTTGATGCTCTTTAACTGGGCACTTTTAGAAAAGAAAGGCGATCATAAGTGTGGTCGCGCAGCTATTTGCCACCAGTCAAATGTCACAAGCATGTCGATGCAACACAACAGAGGAAGCTGCACGTGAGATCTGCAACATTTCCTGAACCATTTAGTATCTGCATAATGAAAAAAAGTAAAACTATTACAAAATATACAAAAAATGAGCTAGCTAGCGCTGTCTCTGCAATGCACATTGTGATGAATATAATCCTCGTAGACAATAAGAGTGTAAGACAAGATGCAGAGTCGACAGTTAAGTATAGTGCAGTCAGTCATCCAATCAGTCAGTAAGTCTGTAAATAGCCCAACCGATGGCTCCTTTGAGCTTTCCTCTAAGAGGAATTCTCTTTCTCCTTGGTGTATTAATAGTCCCTGTGCATTGTTTCCTACAGCAGCACTCCTCCAATCAAAGGAAGTTGGCCTGCCAAGTATACAGTTATTTTCCTTTGTCCCTATGTTTAGCAGGCATGTAAGAGTCTGATATGTGTGTGAGAGATACAGCATGGATGAAGGTACTTTGGGGCTTTGAGTGTAAGTGCGTGCATGCTCATGGGGATTATTTCAGTATGTCTGTTTATTTATGCCAGTTATCATATATGTACAGTGATACATCCTTTTAGCTATATTAGCAAGTAATATTTCCCCATATTGTCAATTTCATAATTATAATTACTTTTGTCTAAATGTTATATAGATAAGAATTATTTTAATGGTCTCAGTAGCCTCACATTTAATGGTAATTAATTGTGCCCTTCAAATTATGAGTGACAGTCAATTTGAATTTTGCAGGCATGTAAAACATTAGTATCAGAAATGTATTATTGCCTTGACCTGCCCTAACCCTGATGGATGAGCCCGAAAGTAATCAGACACCCTCAGTTTGAACACATTTAACAGATGTTGTTTATTTGTATTTTTTATTTTTTTTGCTGTCCTTGAATTTGGTCTGTAGTTTGCCAGAACTTTGCGAAAATTTTGCTGACCTGACAAAATTTATTTAAAGTGTGACCACAGCAGAACCATTGTGAGACTTAGTCAAACTAAGCAGCTGTTTAGGACCCCCCAGGCCAACAGGGGGCGCTCAAGTGTACCACGTGAGTTCTGACAAAACACAACGGGTGTTTCTCAAAGCCAAGGAACCTTGCCTTGATGCCTTGGTCCCGCCCCGGTTGCCTAGGAGATACGTCATTGGGACCGCGCCAAGGCTCGTTCCAATGTTCATGCACTACAGAGGCATCTGTACTCAGTTTGCCCGCTGTTTAGCTAACATACCAAGGATACATGGGACGTGCCTTGATGCCTTCCCTCGGTCACAAATTTCCCAGAATACATTGTAGTATTTTCAAAAAATGGCCGTTGAGGAGCCGACAGCAGCTACTTCAAAGGCTTCAAAGGTTTAAATTTAAGTTAACTGATTGTTGCTATCGGGCTTATATTTAAAAATTTTATTAATCCAAAGCAGTTATACAGTTTGTTAGCTGCTTTGTAGTTGCAGCTTCGGTTGCTAGAAGATAGTAACTCACTTGCACATTTATTTTAGTTTTAACATTTCAGGCCCAATGGGCGATGGGCGGGACAGAAACAGTGAGCGTGAGCAGGCAGCCGCAGTCACGTGAGTGAAGTCTGTTCTAGTGTCCTCGTAAGCAAGACGCCTCCTCTACCAAGGCAGTGCCTCGGTAAGCAAGATGCATCGCCTACTAAGGCAGGTTCCTTGACATTTAGAAACACCCAACATTGCACTTAGCAGAAGTGCACATAAATAGGCTCAAGTGCGTAGTGAACAAGTGCGCACATATTGCTGTATTGGGACAGCGAGGATTATGTCAACGACATGTGACGCAGTGTTGTATCTCCATAACAACCAAAATGATGGTGCTGGTTGCTGTTTGCATTATTTTGACGCTAAAAATAATTTTACAACTCCAACAAACATTTATTTTGAGGAGAATGAAGCTCATGAATCAAAGGAGGTGTATAAGGCAGAATAAGTGAATAAACGGTAATACTCACCAGTACCGTTGTTAATTGATTAAAATTTTAATCAGATATGGGACACATCTTTCCAATAGAGAATCATTTGATTGTAATTACACATCTAGACCATAAAATAAAATATTGATTACTTGAATTGAGAAAACATTTTTTGGTCCGGATGGTTCAGCCATTTCTCCACCTTCTCCTTTTTCTCCCGTCAAGATTCACACGCAGCAATGCATT
>SSNP01000027.1:1490751-1513811 GCA_006937955.1 Pachypanchax playfairii
ACTGTACATTTTCGCGAATAAAAATGTTTGCTGTTGCAGATTGATACACGATTTCAATGCATGTATCCCATAGTGTACCATACTGGTGGAAACGTTAGTAAGGATAGCACCTGCATTGAAAAAGCATCGGACTGACTAATACGGCATCTTGATTCTCCACGTTGTATCCATCATTGACATTACTGGTAATCCATCTAGAAATAAACTTTGTTATCACACAGTTTTGTTGTTTTATGCACAGAAAATAAATAAATTTCTATAAAAAAATGTCTCGTGACTCTCAGCTGGTGGGCTGCCATTGATGTTGTGTGGATGATTGATGGATCAGTGGAAGTTAATGCTCATGTGTAATAAAGTTTGTGGAGGATTTGAGCAGTTCACGGCTTTCTGGGTAATTTTTATTCATGAAAATTTTTGCATATACGGTAGCTAATGTTTTCCATAAAATGGTAAAATATTTAAGTTTCATCATCTGATATGGTGCTCGTGTTCTATTGAGAGTGATACTATATGGTTTTGTAAGATCTGCAGATCATCGCATTAGCGTACGTTTTTTATTGACATTTTACACAGCATTCCAACTTTTAGGGTGGGTGTATATGGATTTATCAATATATCTCGTTCATTCATTGACACATGAGACAAACAAAAGAATGTAAACACTTATTCCTATTCCTGGAAACTAGAGACCAGGGACCAGGTTAAAAACCCTTAGCCAGACTGTGTTGCACAAATAATAAAGATATTTTCTTGATACTACAAGTTTTACTAGCGTTAATTTTTCCCTCAACTTGCAACATGGAAGTACAATTAGGTTAGAAACTGCTTGACTACTGAGAAAACCCAACACAGAAAGTCTCAGTCAGCTGGGATTCAAACCAGTCACCATCTTCCTGTGAGATGACTTGCGACCATAACAACGGTTAAAAATATTTTTCCTGTTTTACATTTGACTGAACAAAAGGTAAGTTTGCCTATTTGCAGCTGTAATTCTGTATATTAATAATTTAGTCAACTAGTTGAAGGTATTTTACTTTGTACATGGATAATGGGCTTTCTTGTTCTTTAAATTCAAATGATCACCATTCAAATACTTTGAGGTATCAGGCTTTAAGAAATTATAGTGATGGTGGAAGTTGTCGCCTCCAGGGGTTTTAAGGTCAAATGAACCTTTTTTTGTGAGCCAGTTGATCATAAACAGTAGATTGTACTTATTCTTACATATTTATGAACACAACTTATACGGTAGTTGTAGTCTTTTTCCTGAAAAGCGTTCAGTGAATCAGCCGATACAATCACACACTCACACACAGTCCCTACCTCCCAAAGCTCAACAATCCTGTGGAGTCTGTTTTACTTCCTTCTGTTCTCAAACCAAAAGCCCTAAGCCAACAGATGCTTTTTCGCTATCATCGCCAGTTATCACTCTTAGCTGCCTCTGATAAGACTTTACTTTCTGACCCAGATGTTAAGGAGTTCAATTTATCAGATGCACCAGAAGAGCGGACAGGGAGGTGGAGGGATGAGTGAGCCTCAAAAATACCTTCAGGCCTGAGAGACGGAGCGTAATATGCCTCCTTTTCTCTCTCTCTCTCTGTCTGTAGCTGGTGTTGTTTCTGAAACGGCGTTAGTGCCGTAAGGAGCTCAGCATCTAAAGAGGCTTTGGTACAGGCAGAAAGATGGGCCATATTACGACGAAGCTAGAAGCCTGCTTGATTAATGGGCCAGGATAATCACCTCATCAAATCACTCTCACTTATTAAATCTTGTTTAATATCGTAATGAGGGCCCTCCAGAGCTGCTTTGGTAAATTCCCCACTCTCCCCAGCTTACCCTTGCTCTTGCTTTTCCTCTTCTGCCTTTCCGCTTGAACAGGAAGACTGATTATGCCAAGTTCCCCTCTGCCCTTGTCCGTCTGTCTTCCTTTTGTTGTCTTTTACTTCCTCCCTCTTTTTTTCCCCCTGCTTTTTTTCTCTGCTCCTTAACTTACAGGAAAAACTGCAGAATCCGTGTCTCCTCTTTCCCATATGACCCTGGAATATGTGTCAGCAACAGTTTACATAAATTCTGAGGTTGAATTCATATATCCGCTGCTCCTTTTAATTTAGCCATTTTTTTTATTCATGATGGATGATGGGTTGGGTGGTTTGGACATAAATTACTCTATGTTTGAGGGTCAGGACCTGTTTGAAGACTGATGCCGCTTCCCAAGGCTTTTGTATACCAGACTTTATGGAAACACTTCAGGTGAAGTAATATCTCTCCTGTCTCCTTACTGATGATTTGTGATTTCTATCTGCAATATCACAATATTCCCTAGGTTACTCCTGTATGAGCAATTATGTGTGAGAGGACAGCTTGCATCTCCTTCACTTGACCTCCGGCGAAGTAGATATGCATCTGAAAAACACAACATGCCATTGTCTTATTTATTGTCTTCTATGTGTCATTGTACAATCTTGGTTGCCCAGCTGTCACTGTGTTTCCTCCAAGAAAAGAAAAAACATTTCTCTTCCCCTTAGTTGCCCTGAGTGTCTTCCTTTTGTCATTCAATGAGCACCCACTTCCACTCATCTCATCTCAAAGTTGGAACCAATCCTTAGTTGTCTCGGAAAGTAAGCAAGCAACAACTGGCTCAAGGTGACCAGTTCAGGCTTGAGGGAGAGGTTACAGCTGCATCTTCCCCCTGAGTGCTTTCCATTTTTTGACTTTATTGTTCAGGAACAGCTGTTGTGTACCTGAACCCCATGAGTGGCGCCTATGCAGGATATCTTGGCAGCCAAGCTCCCTAGGCTTTGGATACCAGAGTGAATCAATTCTTAAAGATGACTGTCTGCATGCCGCGTCACATGGACAGGCCCAGAGTAAAGGGCTTATGGGGCTCTGGAGCTGGAATGCACTTTGATGGAACGGCTGGAGGATGAGGAGGGAGGGGAAGAAAGGAAAATATGGGGGGCAGTGTATGGTCCTATTGTTGTGCCAAGGAATGCCCTTGACGGAGATAGAGGGGTATTGTTCTTACGCCCATGAACTCTTTTGGACTTGGAGACTTATGGGTGAAAGACCTGTGCAAGTGTTGAACATCTTAAAATCTTTTCCATCTGTTTGTTCTTTTTGATGATAAATAGCGCTGAAAGTTTCTGTAGGACATGGTATGTGAAAGCAGATTAGCGTCAGGCAGCTAATTGAAAGTGTAAACTTGGCTAATTTGCTCATTCTAAGCAGAGATTGACAACAGCTGAGCAGGAATGATTTCACCTGGCTCAAAGTTAACGTGACAATCCAGATCTTTTGAAGTGGAATTCTTTGGAAAGGTTATGAACAGTAACATCTTTTTAGATAACACTTCGAATGATTTTAGTTTGAAACAATAGAGTTTTATTTTTAACAGATTTGTGAGCCAACAGCCAGTCCATTTGGAGCCAAGACCAAAGCAGACTGATTACATCACAAATCAACTCTGAAATCCTTATAGTTCAACTGAATGCTAAATGGTTAAATGGTTTCTCTCCTCTTCAGTCTGTAGGACACAGCAGAAATTTTGAATTTGACCAAATCTCAGACCATTTTAATTAACTTAGGTCCAGTGTTTCTATATCCTGGCTTCTTCTGTCCATAGTCCATCTTAAACTGTTTTTGGGGATCACACAGCGACCTGTGTTGACAGATATCTGGAAGTGTCCTTGAGCTCATGCTGTGATGGACAATAATCATGTGTTTTTAATGAGGTATCTACTTTGGGCCCACAAATCATAAGCACCCAGTTTTGACTTTGTTCCTTCCTTCTGATTCTCTGATTTGATGATGTTATTCAAGGTTGTGGGATCTTCAAAGTTTTTGTAATTTTATGTTGAGGAACATTTCTTGCAAACAATTCCACAAATTTTAGTCACAGTTTGTCTCAGACTGGTGAACCTCTGCCCATCTTCACATCTGAGAGACTCTACCTCTGAAATGCTCCTTTTATACTCAGTCATGTTACTGACCTGTTGCCAATTAACCTAATTAAGTGCAAAATATTCCACCAGCTGGTTTTGAATTGTGCCAATTACTTTTTGAACCTTTTCTTGTCTCTGTTTAAGTTTTTTTTTACATTTGTTGCTGCCATTAAATTCAAAATTGTTTCTATAAATTGATTAAATATCTCAGTTTCAACCTGTTCTTTATATTTTATTGAGAATGAAATATGGGTTTATGAGATTTGCAAGTAATTTTATTGTGTTTTATCTGCATTTCACACTGTGATCCAACTTTTTTGGAATTGGTGTTTATCCAAGTATAAAATGTATTATATACATAAAGTTTGATTAGATTAGATTTTTTAGAACAATTTACAAGGACTTGCAGCATTTCACTTTAACTTTCTTTAATATCCTATAAAAATCTGAGATTATGAATTTCATGAAGGATTAAAAAAATGCCCTAAGTCAATATACCTCCTGTGTTTTATTTATTTATTTTTATTTATTTATTTATTTATTAACCTCTATTCCTAACCTTTTCAAGTCATTCCTCAGGAAAAGAAAAAGTCTTTGAACTAATGTACCTGTCTCTTATNCAATCCAGGGAGAACCAAGCCAGCGTGAGAGCCTGTGGTATCGGATTGTCTCCAGGACAGGAGGTGCAGATCCTCGGAGAGGCGTCGGATCCGTGTGAAACTCCTGTAGAGAAAGGAAAAGAAAGACCAAGCGTTATGGGGCTCGTCTTTCAGGAATGTGCATGTGGTCAGTATTAGCAACTCTACCAAGCGATGAAAGAGAACTATCTGGCGCCTGTCTCGTGTTGATCCTCCCCTTAAATCCCCTCTCAGGTGAAGAGGAGAATGAGCCACACCTGCCGCTCCAGAGCTGATCCACCTGTTGGAAATGAGGTTAATCACACCCACACACACACTCACAGCCACAGGCAGATCAGCCACATAACAATTTCAATTTGGCAAAACAAACAAAAATCAAACCAAAAACAGGTTTATTGATATTTCCGAGCAGGGTGTAAAGGGAAACTATGTAGGAAGTTTAAGGGTGTTGTAAAATTGAGATCTAGACTTAGAAGCAGCAGCGGTGGTGGTGTCTTCTATATCTATTTTATGACATATGAAATACCACAGGTCCTGGCCAGAGACAATAGCTTGTTTCATCAGCTGGAGGCTGTGATGGTGGAGCAGTGAGAGACTGTGTTAAAGGGTGGCAGTGGGAGGAGTGGGGGGGAGGACTAAGACTGGCTTCCATCCCCTGCAGCTGTCCCGGTTGTCACTCCTTGTCTTAAGGCTCACTCCTGGCTTGAAGCTCCAGTCCACGGATCAAGGGGACGTGTGTAGGCTAATGGACTGTGTGTATGTGCACGCATCCAGAGCTCCGAAAGATCTTGCGATGCAATTCACAGTGAGCTGGGAAACAGCTCCAGAAACAAAAGGCGAGCTGAATGGTGTTAAGACCCCAACTGTAGGGACCAACTGCAGGCATGAGGTCATCATCCTTGGTTTAGAAGTCTTTGTCCTGCTGACTGATTGACACGAAGGGTGACTATCAAAGACAATCATAGGTCAGTTATAGACTCAAATGCCACTCAAGACACAACAGATCTAAAATAAACCCCTCAAACAAAAACAAACACACATCATGAACTGATAAATTTAATGTAATAATACAGTTATTCATCCTGCAGGAAAATTCATCCTACCAGGAAATATACAGTACCATAAATATAAACTTGGTAATGATTTTACCTCCCCAGTCTGTGGGCATATAAACTGTTTACTCTAAACTCTGTGAATCTTTTAATCTGTGCTGATAACAGGTGATAAACTTTAATACACTGCTAATATTTCATAACCAAGCCTGTGTGTGTGTGTGTGTCGATCTGTGTGTGTGTGTGTGTGTTACAAAGAAAAAGACAAATCTCCCCCTCCCCTCTCCCTCTCTCACCCTTATGTCTCAGAGATTAGCCTCTGCTCAAACACCTCCTGTTCATCTAAGTAATTAAAACGTTAGAATTACTGGATTGTAAACTGCTTTTCGTTTAATCCAGCACTCGATGCTCCCATCATCTCGCCAAATGGGTCAAAAGGAAATATAATGGGCCGCTGTGATTTTTTGACTCAGGGATCTAGAAGAGGCAAAGGATGCCAATATTGGCTATTAAAATAGATGTGTGTGTGTGTGTGTGTGTGTGTGTGTGTGTGTGTGGGTTTGTATTTCTGACCTCCTGGGGACCCGTTTCCTGACTTTTACTATCTTTCTGGGGTCCGAGGGTTCTTGTGGGGACCGAAGCCTGGTCCCCATGGGGGGGAATCCCCTTTTTAGGGTTAGGGGTTAGGTTTATAGGTATGGTGTGAATAGAGTTTTAGTTAGTCTTAGGGTTAGTTATAGATCAGTAATGGTTAAGGTTAGGAAAAGGGTTTGGGTTAGGTATAAATCTTGTTACTAAAATCAATGGAAGTCAATGGACGGTCCCCATAAGGATAACAAAACACACTTGTGGGTGTGTGTGTGTGTGTGTGTGTGTGTGTGTGTGCAAGGCAAAGAGAATGAGAGAGACGGAGAGCCCAGACTGGAGAGTGCCATCTGTCTTGGACCCTCTAGACCCAGTTTACACTGGAAGAAGCCAAACTAGTTCATTTTTATTTCAACCCCCAATGCACAGTTATGTGCACACATGCAAACACACACCCACACAGACCCTCACCCACATTCCTCATAACTTCTTACAATAAAAACTAAAAAAGACATTTTACCAAGCTTGTAGTTTTTTGTCTTGACTGTGTGGGAAGAACATTTTTTTCATTGTGGGACAAGTTGTATGAGTGTGTTTGATTCATAAACCTCCACAGCAGGTGTTTGCTCTCGGGGCCTACGCCTTTAGGCTTCAGTGGGTGTCCTGATATGTTATTTTATGACTTTTAAACACTCTTCTTTCTCCCAGGTAAACACATTCACCACCTTACTTTCATTTTTTAAAAGGAGTTCCTCCCTTCTTACGTTGCCCCCCTCTGACTTTTCTTGGCAGTCAAAATGAAGGAATGCTGTGGGGATTCCCAACTGCTGTCTACTCACCTGAACTGTCTGTAATAATTTGAAGAATCAGCATGTGCTTGGCCTGATGTCTGTATGTGTGGTATCTGGAATGGAAGTTTTAAGAGCCTTTGTTTCATTAGCTGTTTCATCTGTGTGCATAATGATATAATGGAATAATTTATGATTGTGAAACGTGCAACTGACTAGAATAGGGGAAACTTTTTTGACAGGTATGAGTAAAAAAAAAAAAAGTTTAAACGCAGTTCAAGATTGTTGACTGATGTCGACATAATTTATGCATGAAATGGTTAAAGGCCTGATTGTTAGAGTGCTGCACCTGATGAAGGGTTCTCATATCTCCTCACACTGTAGAGCTCATACATATTAAAGAGGCCATTTCATACAAATTTTAGGACTTTGTGGTTATTTCTTAAGTATTAACCAGTAATATGAAACATTTTATATCTAAAAAACATCAGGAAACACTGATTAACAGACCTTTCAATCTGTCTGCATTAAAATTTGGCTGGTTCTGGCTCCTTCCGTCAGGCTGCTTTGGCAGCAACTCGTTCATATTCATTATTCGAATTTGCTGGATTCTGATTGGCTAACAAACTAGCCTATGAGAGCAAGGTATACTGTTTCCTGCCCCACTGTGCATGGCAACAGCAGACGTCGTGTCTTCCTATTTACTACGTCTTATCCTATGGGGAGCCTAAGTCACGCCCTACTACTTCCGGTCCATGGGTCCCCTACTGTCAAAAAAAATGAATGAGGGTCAATGGAGCGATAAAAGTTATTTTCTGATCCAGTTTGAAATGCACCATGATACTTGATACTGAGAAAGCGATCATTTTCGACACGCGGCAAAAGTAATTTTAGGTTTTGTGTAAAAACACGTAGGGGACTACAACAGCCGGTCTTGCCAAATTGACGTCCCCAAACCACTCAAGGAGACGAAGCAGAAGACAAAGACGAAACATGCTGTGAGTTTAGCGAGCTTCACATCTGTTCAGTAAGAAGTATCAAACATGGAGAAAACCACTATAAATCCGGACATGTGGAAAGTGAAAAGACGGAGATTCTGCGGTGACGTCATATATGCGACCACCAATGTGTAGTCATTTTAATTGTGAATTTTTAAAAGCAAATACCTCAGAAATCACACAATAAAGACAGTCAAAACTCACATCATTAATTATCGTTTAAATTGAGGTACAACATATGTGTGATTCAAGATGAAAGACAAAGTGGACCAGAAATTAGCTTTTATCGTTCCATTGACTTCCATTCATTATTTTTTCGGCCAGGGGACCCATGGGCCAACCAGAAGGGGAGGAGACTCAGGCTCCCCATGCTACAGCTTTTAGCCAGCAGCATGCGAGGCGTGGTTTCAACTGCCGGAGCTGCCGAATACTAACGAACAAAGGAGTTGTGATGAAACAGATACAGGCCGTTCGGACTCGGGTGTTAGATTAAATCTGAAAGAGAAGTTGTTGACCTGTTTTCACACCCACTATGAAGGTAAGAACACCTGTGGAGCTAAAATATTCAACAGAAACCTCAGAAAAACCATTTTTAATGGAAGGGCCTCTTTAACCTTGTTCAACTAGCTGGAAGTTGTTTCTAAATCTAAAACTCTTCTGTGTTTCATAAAAAATGATTATTTTTTTAATGTTTAAAGATGTTATACATCTTTAAAACTTGGCCTGGTGTTTATTTGCGCTCAATTGTTTCCTCCTTATATCCTGATCAAACATTATCGCCTGTAATCACAAATTTATAATTTCCCCTTCAGGAAACTTCTGTAGAGTTAAACAGTTGTTGCTTTCTTACTTTTATTTTTTCTGTGACAACTGATATGAACAAAAATATATGTGTTTATTTTAAATTAACATGAGGCTTCATCCTGTTTTTTTTAAAAATTTCTGTAGATATAAAACACTCTGCTCTACATGATTTTGTTTTGTGACGTTTGTTTTTAGTTTTTGTTTGTTTTTCATGGTTAGTGTTCTCCAAAACTCGAGGTCCAAGTTGACACAGTGACAGTTCCTCGCAGAGCGAACGAGGGGCCCTGCAATCCAACAACAGAGGCTTTGTTGCTCTGCTCCTCTTGGCTTGTTATGGACTTCCTTCTCCCCTCTCTTTCTCTCACTTTTTTCCTCCCCTTTTATTTTTCTATGTGAGCTCATTTTCTTGTCTGAAGTCTTAATTTGGGGTGCTGGCCAGTGAAGAGAGGGAAGAGAGGGGTACCAAGGGAGGGAAGAACGAGGGAGAGAGGAGTTGTGGAGTGGTGATTGCTGCAGACGGACAACCCTTTGTTCCATCTTTCCCAGGCTCCTCTCTTGAGCCACCGAGGCTCCAGTTGCGTTAAAGCTGTCCAGCAAGTGTGGCAGAGAGAAGAAGGAGGGAAAAAAGAGATGATCTGTCCAACTGGAATCTTTCAGCTTTACAGAACAAATGAAGACCCAGATGCAAAAAATGTGTAAAAGAAAAACAGAAAAAAAACCTCAAAAATAAGAAGAATCAGAGTAAGAAGAGCAGCAATAAATACATACAGTGAGTGTTTCCTGACACTGACCACTAGGTGTCCCTATCACAGACACCAAATGTGGGCAAGCCAGAAATAATACCTGCCAGTGCCAGTGATTCTGCAGCAGATGAGTGTATAACACCTTCAATAATACATCTATAAACATCTCTCTGATTTTAACTGGATCATTTAGAGCAAAACTAATTCTGTTAATGAGTAAATAAAGGAAAACATTTGTACATTTTGAAAAAAAAAACATTCTTGTTTACTGTTTGAGTTTTAAACCTACAGTTCTGTCAGGAGTAGGTGTTTCAATGGTTCAGATGTTGAACAGCTCATTTTGGTCGCTGGTAGGAGGATCACTCAGAAATAAGGTCCTGAGTCTTTGTGTGTCTTCGTCACTGAAGTTCCCTTCACATGGATGTTACATCAGCTCTTGTGTGTGGTGATATTTACAAAAAAAATAAAAACACTTTGTTTTTCCTGCATCCAGAATGTAAAATATATTCTAAAAATAAATTGTGTTGAAAAAAGTTAAAGCTGTTTAGAAAATGTGCCGCTGACACTGAATGGAAAAATGTTCTTGAACCTGTGTATGTGATAACGAGGGACCTTGGGGACCATGTCAATGTTTTGTGTGCCGGAGCAGGGACAAGCATTGGGTAAACATTATGAAAGGCTGGCAGCCTTTGAGATAGTGGGCCGTTGATCTAAGACTGAGGAACTAAAGTCCACTGTCTCCTGTGTGATACAGCAGCCAAGGTCTCGCTGACACACAGAACAAACATGGGATACCTGAAGACAATGACCTTTGAACCCCCTTTGGGAGAAACCAGAAAAAACAGGAAGTGGTGAAAGTGACTCTGGTGACTTCCACCCTGCAGGCCAAGAATGAATCAGGTGGAATGATTGTAAGTACACGGGTCATTGTACATAAAAAGCTTGCATACACACATAATGTTCAGGAGTTCAAAGCACAGATGTGGTGTGTGTGTGGAAGAGTGTGCGCGTGTCTCCGTGCATGTGTGTGTGTATGATAGAGGAAGCGAGAAAGTGAGTCTTCAGATGTAGCGACAGATGGTATTTGATTACAGAGCAGACGGTCGGTGTTGTACAAAGATGCTGTCTCAGCCCAACCTAAGGAGCTGTAGCCTCCGGTTAAGGCAAGTAGAGAGAGGCGGGCGGAGGACGAGAGGGAAAAGGGAAAAAAGCTAGCAAGAAAGACACAAAAGAAGCAACTCCAAAAAATGAGTATCAAAGCACAAAAGAGTGAAAAGCAGTCAAGCAAGAACAAAGAAAGAAAAGGAACGAAGCGATGGGCAGGCGTGGTGGAGAATACAACAAGGGTCAGGATGAGAAAATAGCAAAGTGACGCAGAGAGACCACACCATGCTTTTAGTGTTTCTCTCAAACACATAGAGCACATAAACATGAAAGACACAAAGTAATGTAAACCTTGAAATATACAGAAATTTGGTTGATAAATTGTAATAATAATCAAAAGTTGTGAACAGAAAAACAACAAATTGACTGACTGTGCAAAAATAATAAGATAATTTGATTTTTTTTTCTTTTAAAATGTAAAAATACTGACTGTTTTCTGGCTCCACTTGAGCGATTTTTAAATAATTTTCTTTTGTGTACTATTAGAAACAGAATAATTTTGTAGGAATTGCTGGAATCAAAACAAACATTAAACTTTTTTAGCTATTTTTCTCTTTTCTCAACCATCTGTTTTTTTTTTTAAATTATACCTAATTTTTGACATTTTAACTCTTTTCTTGAGACTCTTTTCAAAAAACCTTAAAAAAATAGTAAAAAATTCTTGGCAGGTATTCTTAATAACATAATATTGCTACGTCTTCACGTAGCTATCATACTTGTTTGTGCAGAAAGATGGTTTCACTTTCTGATGAGGCAAAATCTAGAAATAATTTTAGTATTTGGAACAATTTAATGGCAGAGAAAAACTTCAAAAGGAACAAAATCTGTAAAAAATATCAAGGATTTTTTTTTTCCATTCGTCCGTTTGTTCCAAGTTTACATGAATGCACCACAAACATTTCACATTTTGTACTCTCTTTTTTATTTTTATTTCAAAATTTTTTTATCCATTTTGCACAAGCTTGCATATATACTGCACATACATTCAGTTCATAGAGGGTGAAGGCACAAGAGGCAATTTGACCACTGGTTGTTTTTTTGGGCTGGGCCAAAACAAAACAGAGGGAAGAAAAAACAACAACAACAATGATAATAATAATAATAATAATAATAATAATAATAATAATAATAATAATAATAATAATAATAATAATAATAATAATAATAATAATAATAAACTTCATCCAACTAGTTTCAGCGTTCCACCCTCTGCCCTGCCACACCCTTTGACTGTTCGTGTTTTTATTCAGCATTTCTCGTCAATTTAATAAAAATTTACTTTCGAACTGGGGGAAAAAAAAAATCAGATAAAATGACTCGTTTCAATTTGTTTAAATGCAGTACAGCCTTCCCTGTTTGAAAACAACATCAAATAAATTAGGATAAATTAAATCAATAAATTACACAAAATCTGCAAGACAAATAGACACCAGTAACACAGAGAGAAAAAAAAAAACAAAAAAAAAAACAGCCGTGACAGACGTTTTATTTTACAACCTGTGAATCTAATTAGACTGTAATAAAACATGGCTGTTCTAGTTACTGCACTAAAACTGAATAATAATAATAATATCATAGAAAAAGCATCAACAAAAACAATATTTACATATTGCTAGGTTATACAAAGGCTGTTTCTCTCACTGTAAGTCCACGTCATTGATATTTACAATAAAGGAGGAGCCATGATCATAAAAAAAAGGAATTACTGCTGAATGCATTGCGACAAAAAAACACAACCCTCTCAAACAGGTCAGAAAACAGATCAGAGGAAATTATCACAACACACACACACACACACACACACACACACACACACACACCAAACACATATTGCCAAGGCTTAATGAGAATCATTTACATGTCAGGATGGGACTCTCAGGAGGGGGGGTGGGAGGGGCCACAGTGTTGAGAATTGTGTCACTCAGTGGTTCACAGGTTCTCGTAATCGGTCTTTTCTCTCACGCAGACACAAATGCACAGAATGCAGAAACAGTTTCCCCCAAATCAGTTAAAAAAAAAGAGTAAAAATTATCTGTTCTCTCTCTCTCGCTCTCTCAGTATCCAGTTTTTTAATCAAAGTGTTTCTGCCTCGTCCATGACAGTCGTCTTCATCACCCCCGCCGCAAGTCCAACGCATCGCTCGGTTAGAATGAAAAATAAAAGCAAGTGCAATTTCAGGATAGAGACAGGAAACAGACTCTTGAGGCATGGCAGGGTGTCGAGCGAGAGAGAGCGAGAGAGAGAGAGAGGGGACGAGGGGGTGATGATGATGGTTTTTTTGGGGATGAAGAACTGAACACTAAAAGTCTATTTGCTGAGTGTTGATAGACGATAAAAAACAAACTGTACAGCTCTTCTTTGTTTCATTGTATTTACAGTAGCCACAACAGCACATACTCTTAAAAATGTATTATAGGTTTTATTTTCTCATATAACCAGTAAACACTAAACAAAAATAATCAAAGAAACAAAGAAAAAAAAAAAAAAGAAAACTGGCCACAAAAGTTATAAAAAACTACAACTATTCCTTCTAGTCTACCAACAGTTCACCTGTTCAGATTACAGATTCACCAAAATTATTAAATTCACCTTTCGAAGACCTTCCACTATTGTAAACAACCAACCCCCCCCCCCCACACACACACACAGATTTTCCAGTCATAAGGGCTGTTCTTTGTATATCAATTTTCATGAATATCAGATAACACCAAAAAAAAACTTCACAGAAATGTTTAAACACAGATCCATTTTTTTTTTCTTGCACATCTTCAAGTGCAGATTTTTTTTTAATATACTTTAGGGTGGAGATGCAGGAAGCGGCAGGTGGGAGGGTGCGGGAGATAATAATCTGTGCATTGGATAAAAGTGTCCTTTCCTTTCTCCTTTTGTTTACGGCGCTTTAGAGCCCTTGGCTGGTGCTTTGAGATTCTGAGACGTGCATGGCGGAGCCCATCCTTCAGTGTGAAATGTGTCCGGGTGGTTTTCTTTCCCTCTGAGCTCCTGATCTTAAGAAGAACACTGTCCGTGGGAAGAAAAGAAGGGTGGTACATAATGAAGGGAGTATCTCTCTCGCTTTCTCTCCCTCTTTTTGTTTGGCTCTTTGTCCTGCTCAGACAAGTCAGCAGGTTAAGCTACCTGCTCCTTTTGATCTTTTGTGGCACGCACACCATAAGATAATGTGGCCAAGGCCAGATCAGAAAACTCACACTCACTTCAAACTTACCTCATCTAGAGGCTAGCTGTCATTTTTAAACCCTAAATGCCTGAGAGGATGTCAAAGTAAAGCAACATGTGCTAAAAGTTTGTGCAACTTAATTGGAAAATCTGGATCAGAATCTGAAGGAATGCTGTGTAACACTGTGGCACGATAGGTTTCAAACAGTCACACTTTGGGTCTGAAAGGCTGCAGGTTGCAGGTGTGTGTCGCTCTTTGTTTCACTCCTTTGTAGTTCTGAGAACTTGTCCGTCTAACCCTGGGGTGAGAGCTCACCTGTGACCTTGAATTGCTGCTTTGACAGAGTAGATTAATCACTCAGTCTCCACGTGAGGTTCATAAGCGGCTGCATTTATATTTTCTCCATTTTTTTGAATGTATTTAGTTAACTGTCACTTCTTCGTGTCATTCAGACGTATTCAAGTATAAGATCTTATTAAAGTAACTTCATATTCTAATTTGAATTCATCGTAATAAAAAACTTGAAGCGTAATCAGGTGCCTTCGAGAGAACCATGAAAGGGTGTAAACCAGGTTATCCAACTAGAGCCGAAAAAAATACAAATAAAAGAAATAATCTGCTTTTAGGTGAGCAGTTCAGTCAAAAATAAAACGTTTAAAATAAAACAAATTCAATGTTTATTTCTAAGTTTCTGATTTAAGCATTCCAAGCATTACTGCTGTATCTGTAGGACAAGTTCACCTTCATTATAACCAAACTCCAGCTAAGTTGCCTGAGGTGCCAACCATCAAAAAAAAAAAAAAAAGTCAAATAATTGGTCAAGAAAAAAAAATGATAGGGGAAACAAGAGGTAATAAAAACCACTTCAAAATCTAAAACTGGCTTGGAATAGTATTAATAGCAATAATTTATTTATTTATTTTTTAAACTGCAATGGCATCAAAGGACAAACAAAATCTTGAAGCGCCAATCATCAGCAAGCAGTAATGACATGTGATACTCAGAAACAACAACGTCATTCAAAACAATAATGTACACCCAATAAACACAATGCCCAAGATGAAGAAAAAAAAAAAACACACTTCAAAAAGTTACAAAATAAAAATGGTAGAGCTCAGTAGCTATTAGAAACCACTCCAAGTCCCACAAACCAGTGCTGACCAGTACCACAAGTCCAGTTTTAGTCCGGCCCATAGGGTTTGATTTTGTGTGCATGTGTGTTATTGTTTGTCCTCTATTTGGGCTCCTAATTTAAGCAGGGCAGTTCGTTATAGTCCCTCAGGAACCCTGCTTGTGTTTGTAGTTGTGAAAATGGTGAAACTTCCTCCACACACTCATGTAGCATCGACCACAAATACAGTCCAAACAGACGGGGACTTGCAAAGTCCAAAAAGACCCCCCCTCCAAAAAAAAGAAAAAGAAAAAAGCCGGATCTCTTCTATTTAGAATCTTAGAAAAACAAAACATATAGTGACTGTAATAATATATGAACAAGAACACAATAGCTAGGAACAGAGAGGCTTCAGATCAGGAATGCTACTCCTTAACTTCCATACATTCAAAAAAATAATAACTGTAGTAACAAAAATTGGGAAATCAAAAGTTTAGTTTGAGAAAAGAAAAAAAAGCCTGAAGTTATTTCTTGAAATTCAATGAAATCAGAACAAACAAAGAGAGAAAATAAAAAAGAGAGCAAACGGCCGAGCAGGGAGGAGTAGGAGAAATTTACTCATGTAGAAGCTCTTGGAGACAGTTTGGGGATTTGAAGATCTCGGGGACCTCGCTGTCCAATTTGCAGATGACCTTGTAGATGGCCTTTTTCCAAGACGGGTCCACGTCCTTTCCAGCCACGATGGCGTTGAAGAACTCTCTCAGAGTGATCTCTGCCACCTCCAGGAAGCGATCAGGGACCTTCACGGGCACAGAGAAAGAAATAGTTACATAACAGACATATAACAAAAGAACGTGTCCTTGGTCCTTTGCAGTGTGTATTTCTCAGTTATGGAACATGTTTGTTTTTTCACAGTGGATGTAAAACCATAAATCTCCCCGTCCTCTGAGTGTACACTTCCTTAAAAGCCAATTGAGGTGGCGGCCTGAGAAAAAGTAGCTTCTTGTGAATTCTCAGGTCTCTCTCACACTTTTCCCACTTCCCTCCCAGCAATACGGCCCTTGTGACATGTTTATGAGTCCCGCTTGCAAATCTGAGAGAGAGAGAGGAAGAGAGAGACAGCAGAGCTGACTGAAGATCGACAGAGAGGTGCTGGCGAAAGAGGAAGTACTAAACGCTTTGGGAACGGGGAGACACGCTCGCCTCTTTAGTGTCCCTGACAGCAGTGCTCACCGACACCGCGGAGATGATTAGTCTGGCAAAGATCTGTGACACCTTCCCCCAAGCCAACACTCTGTCACACACGCACACACGCTCATGCAGGCGCACACACCAGCACACACACCTCCTTGTGCCAAAGAGATGACACATCCTGTATGGTAACATAACGTTAGCACACACACACTATAGCCACCCTGGTGTATTTGGCTGAGTCTCTTTCCTCGACTCAGAGCTCAGGGTGATGCAGCCTTCAGGGGTCACCTGCTTGGATAATGCTGACTGTCTCCCTGCCCGCCTCCCTTGATATTCACACAGACACATACTGTCACACACACATTTATATATATAAAGCAGCAGCTTGCCCAAATGCCTGACAGTGCGCACTCCGCTCCTCTCTTCTCTTCCAGTGTCCCACAGATACTCATCAGGAGTGTCAGGACACTGCAAGGTTAGTGGCCACTGGAACATGCACACACACATGCAGGCTTTTTCACACACCTATACACACTTCTACACACGTGGGACAAGCCCGCTGCTCCCCTTGGGGTGATGAATGGATGCTAAGATGCCTGTGTGTGTATGTGTGTGGTTTGTGCTTATGTAGGAGTAAAAAAAAAAAAGAATGAATCATGAATAAGAAGCTTGTATGTGATGAATCTGTGTGTGTTTGACACACTCAGGAAGCACATACGCTATAACACAATTACCCAAATCCCCCATCCAGTGGAACACAAGTTGATATAATTCATTGTTTAGGCTGCTTGTCACTTCGAAAACGCTCGCACAATAACCCTGACGCGAGGGCACAGAGAGTCTGCGTGTCCAACACGAGCACGCTTTTCCCAAAAGACTTCGCTGACTGGCCAAAGGAGCGCAGAGCGCCCTAGCCGCTAGATGCAGCGAGTGCTGCATTACTAAGAATATTCCTGCATGGAATTTCTCCTGACGTTTTGACTATAAAAGGACAGCAAAACGCTGACTGCAAGGAGAAAGCAATGTCAAGGAGAAAAGGGTATTGGTATTTCAGATCCTCTTGACTGCAAGAGGGAGAGAATGGAGGGAGGGGGGTGGGGGGGTGGGAAGGAGGGGCTGAGAAGAGTCTAAGGAGAGAGTGGTACAACAGAACAGAGAGAGTTATTCCTGTCCCACAAGCCTTTGTTTTGCCACTACAGACAAGTTGTGTATAAGAGTGAGTTGCCTCCTGACCAGCAGTGCGACTTAACTGTTAGCCCCCCCCCTGAGCTAGTACATCCCCCCCACCCCCTTCCCTCCATCATTCTCTCTAGGGTCAGCTGTTGGGCCTTTGTTCCAGAGGCATTGTGGGAGATTATCCAGTGTGGCTGTTCATTTGCTCTGCTGTCCCATAAATGGGGCCAATCGCGTGGCTCACAATCCTTCATACATATTTCATAGGGCTTTTTAACAACTTCTCAGCAGAGCCCAAAATTAAAACACAGATGTACAAAGAGGGGGAGGCGACAAAGGACGGAGAGTTTTTGTGTGTTTGTGTGCAAAGGGTGACGCCTGGAAAAGGCAAGCAAGGTGACTGAGGAGACCGAATTTGAAAATAAACCACTTCCTCTTTAGCCCCTTTTACACATGCACAGCACTTTTCTCACTATTATTCCAAAGCGTTCTGTACGTGTCTAACAGGGTTCATATGGAGATCAGATGAGGTTCCACATATCAGTGTAGATGATGGGTAGTTTAAGAATAATAACAGGATTTGGGAACCTTAAGTTTGACTTATTTGCTTTCAGACAATAGCACATATTTTGGTGCAGGAATTTCAAAATGCTAGAAGACAGTTTTTTGCATGTGGTAAGTTCTAGACATGGACGTTTCTGTAAAATAAGGACTTCTATCCCATCCACACCTATAAAGCCTGTTATGTCCACCTTCATGGGGACACAAAACTTTATCTTGGTTATTTTTGGACTGTCTTCAAGACTGTATTGGATGTTTGGAGCAAAAAAAAAAAAAAAGACAGAGGACAGATTTGTGGATGTTGCAGGACATTGAAAGAACAAGGGTTTCATGAAAAGAGATATTATTACTGTGTAATGCAATATGAAAAAAGGAAGACAAGGATAAAAACAGATGAGAGAATCTGTGCTTCCCCCCTAACCTTTGTATTGTGCTGTGTGTTGGATAAATACCAATCAAGACGAAAGCAAGACAGAAAAAAATGAAAGCGGGTCTGATAGCAATGAGGCAGTTAATCACTCCTTTACACTGACCCCCCCTTCCCCAACAACTCTCCCCTATTCTCTCCATCTCCCTCTCTCGTGACAGGTTGCTTTGAGACAGAAGGATAAGCTCTTTTTCAGAGAGAGGGAATCGGATTTCCTGCTTTTTGATGAGATAATAAAATATGACGGAGGACAATAGGAGCCTGTGGATGGCTTGCTGGGAGCTATTCACTCCAGCAACAGCCCCCGTCTTAAGACTGCTTAGACAAACGTTTAAAAAGGTAGCCAGAGGCCCAAGCCCTTATATAAAGGCTACTGTTACACACACTGTGTTGAAGTCTATTTATGTGTGTGTGTGTCTTTGACTTTGTTTCGTTAAAGCCTGAGAAATCGCTTCTCTCTCGGTGACTCAGGGTTGGCTGTTTGTTTGACCAGCATGTTTCTCCCCTTTTTGCTTTTGGGAACTGTCAGGAGATGTATTGCACCTTCTATTTGCACAGTGTTAGCCAAACAAGACAAGACCCTGGAAGATAAGGCTGTGTGTGTGTGTGTGTGTGCAAGTGAGTGTGTATGCTTGCAAGCTGTTGCCTTGAAGGATGAAATGCAGGGACGCAACACAAGCCCCTCTGCTAGCCAGGTTAATTCCTAACTCCTACCAAGCCTGGGAATACCAACTATTCCCATGCATATGTGTGTATTTATGTAAGACATGGACGTTTCAGATTGTGAATGCAATGGAAACTATGGACGTTTTCAAGAAGCCTATCTTGCCAAGTATTTGAACTTGGTTAAAGCATTACGGAGTGTGATCTGAACTTGAGCACGTCTTCAGCATTTTCAGCTCATCAAGCCTGAGCTTTACAAACCTTACACCTCACACATACACAGGCTCCAGCACTTCATGTATCTGCTCCAATCAATAATCTACAAAGGCCTTGATAAGCCCTTGGCCCCCACTGTCACTTTAAACAAACACAACCCATGTCCCCTCTCTTCCTACCCTTCACCATGCTTGTCTCCAGCCTTCCCTCTTGCACTGATAAGACTGTTCCATGGCTGAAGAGTCTAGCCAGCTAAGACAAACAGCAAAGAGGCAGGTCTTAGTGAATCCTCATTTGAACAATTTCCATCTTTAATTCCCCCCCCAACCTTCTGGGTTTCTGTGATACCCTTCAGCTCCTCAGGTCTGTCTGTTGTGATGTCTGAGCTTCAGAGACTGTTGGGACGGGAAACGAGCCTCAAAGCTGAGCAAACATCAGCCACCCTTGTTTTACTGATAGCCTTGAGAACATGGAGCCTTGAGGGACCGTCGTGGGTATGTGTATGCTCGTTTGTGTGCAGAAGCATTGGCGTCACATGGCGGACTTCTCAAGGTGCACCCCGATGAGGAAAACAAGCATGGGATGGGGTCAAAGGCACTGAAGACGTTTTTCCTCCTTTTTGTCAGAAACGTCAAACTTTGAATCATATTTGAGTTTAAGTGAGAAATGAGCTTATGTTGGGGTCTATTTTTTGCTGATCAGGGAGGTTTTAGACACAAGACACTAGCATAAAGGCTAAGTACATGTAATCTGTATATAAATCAGGCTGTGAACAGCAGGGGAAACCAAAAATTATTCAGCTCTTCTTTAGAAACTTAGAAATTCATTGCCTAATATTATATGTTGGCCCCAGGGTGAATGAAATCCATCCCAACAAATGGGTGGTGGTGGTGGTGGGGGGGGGGGTCATCGAGAACTGGGCCTCTGGAGGTCAGGAAGTCAACCCAGCCTTAAGAGACCAAGAGCGCAGGAGGCAGCAGGGAAAGAAAGGAGCAAGGGAGTCTGGAAGATAGGAAAAGGACATCTGGAGAGGAGGAGATCAGGGGGAGGGATGTAGAGGAAGAATGGAAGGGTAGAAGGAAGGAGGGTGGGAGGGTTAGCAGAAACAACAAAGGAGTGTAAGGAGCTGAAATGAAGGAGGGAGGATGGGAGATGGATGGAAGGATGCAAGGGCATATGAAGGATCAATATGGCAGGGGAAGAAAGGAGAAATAATAAACTGCAGATTGAATTGAAGAAAGGAGAGTTTGGCATCAGAAGGTCAAGAATGAAGAGGGGTTTCGCTTTGACACATCTGCAGCTCTGATGCACTCCCCTGGTCATTTTGGCATGCGTCCCTTTGCCACGCTTCATTAGTCTCACACACACACACACGGATGGAGACCAAAATGGTCCAGAAATAATGACATAATCAGCAGCTGTGCCACAGAGCAGGCTGCCCCGCACAAGGTGACCAGGGACAGAGAGAGGAGGGGAAGACGGTGGGAGGAAGAGGAGGAGGTGGGCTGGAAAATCAAGCACCAACTAACGCCACGAGATGAGGTTTGTTGTGTTTGAGCAGGTGAAGAAGCGGCGCGAGGGGAATCGTGTACTCCTTAATGTTGAGACGATTCCACGCTAACCCTGTTGCCCCAGGCTGTACACACTCCTCCGGTCATTTAATCAACACACAGAATAAATCCCTAAATCTCACATGTATGTCAACACACTCAGAATGAAGAAGAGACCTGCGTCAAATAGGGTTCTTTATAGCCCCGAGCTTTCAACTGATCACACTGTTTTCTTCTTTCTTTTTCCTGATAAAGATTCTGATTTTAGATCATTTCTAGATGTGTTTCAACTTTTTTTCAAGCAGTTTTTAGGAACATTTGATTTAAAAAAGCCTACTGATTTCTCTCACACCTTTAGATTAGCTTTGCAAGAAACAAAAACAAAAACAACGTAATCTTTTAGATTTGAGGGCTGCACAATATCCATTTAGATTCTAAACTTTATAACGACTTCAACAAGGTTAAATGTGGACTTTGACCTGTGGCTGCGACCTTGTGTATTGATTTTCTGGTGCCACTGAATCAGGAAGCAGGTATAAATATAAGCTACAAGATTCTTGATATTGGCTGTATTTTCAGCAACACAATGATTAATTTTCTTTATTTTTATTACTTGAATTCCTGAAGAGTGGGAGACTTATTTAACTTCTTATTACTGTTAATTTATTTCTTGTTGGGTATTATTAGAATCTAAATAAGCTTGGGAGAGATAGGTAAAGGAAAAAGCATCATCTTTGTCTTGGATTGTGATACTGATGACCTTTTTTATTAGTTAATGTTGTAATATGTGAATTCTAAAAATCAGTTAAATGTTTTTTTGGGGGATTACTGCTTTAGTTTAATTGTCTTTACAGGCGCTGGCAGGTAACTCATACCAGCATCAGCTATATTCTGTAACCCAGATGTGCAGGATAAATGGATGTTCTGTGGGGGAGTTTGCTGCTTTTACATCTTAATGAGAGGGAAATAAAAACAACAAGTGATCCGAGGAGGCAGAGGAGGGTGAGTGGAAGTGTGTTTGCTGTGGAAATAAACCCACTGGCAAATCGTATTGGTTGTATTTTTGGCAGGTCTGAACCTAAATCTATACCGCCAGCTTTTTTTTTTTTTTCATTTATCTCCATCTATCTTCTACCTCTTTTTGTCTTCAATCGCTCTTCAAAGAGACCCCTAAAGCCGTTCGGTAAAAGCACCACACCTGTGTGTGAGCGTTTGTTTTATTTATTTATTTTTTTTGGGGGGGGGGGGGGTACTTACGTATCTTTCTACATGTTTATATCTCCGTCTTTATATGGTTCTAAACTTTTCACCTCAAATTCCCTAAGGTCAAACATCGGTCAAAGACACACTCCAAACACACACACTGTGTTCTATGTTGTGAGACATTCAAAGAAAAAAAAAAAAGTGAAGGAGTGGAAGACAGGGAGGGGTGGTGGGGGGGGGGGGGGGGGGGGGGGGGGGGGGGGGGGGATAGCATCAGGAGGAGGTGGAAGAGAAAACAGATATTAGCTTTTCTGGGTGGAGAACAAATGGAGCCCCGAGAGGGACGTGAAGAGGAGGAACGAGGGAACGAGGGGGGAAGGAGAGGTGAAGCACACAATGCTATGGGGGCATGGCGGTTGGACAGACAGCATCTGCTCTCAGCTCGCTGTAGCGCTGGGAATGGATGAAGAGTTAGATGGCAAAAGGAAAGACGCAGGAAAAAGTTTCGGAAAGCGCCGACGCAGGACACGGGAAGTCCAAAAGGTAGAAAGTTTCCTGTCATTACGGCGTCACTTGAAAACAAATATAATCAAGGTGAATAAAGTTGGCTGAGAGGATGCTAGCGTCGGAAAATACGGGGATGACAGACGGATCGACAGACAAAAGAGGAAGAGAGACAAAAGGAGTGACACATCTTTGCAAGAGGAGAAAGAACAGCTGATAAGAGAGGACACACAATACTGGTGTGTGTGCGCAGGCGAAGGCTTCTCACCGCTTTTCACGGTACCTCCCTCTCGCATAGAGATCATATGGACTTCCTCTTTAAATGCCAAGATGTGTGTATGTGAGCTAGTGCTCTGTGGGAGGAGTGCTAACTGACAGAGAGAACTTGGCCTAGTCTGTCTTATGGAAATCCGAGAGTTTCCCAGAGCCATCATAAAACTGCCTCTTTATGAGACTTCACCTCTCCTCTCTGTCTCGAACCCATTACCAGGTCGCACACATTCCTGTCTTATGAAAGATGATGTGTGTTGTCATTGGGGGTTCAAAGACGAGGACAAGGGGGGGGGGGGGGGG
>SSNP01000027.1:1513846-1535237 GCA_006937955.1 Pachypanchax playfairii
GTCTGTGTTAAAAAGAAAAGGACACTAAGTGAGAATTTTCACTTGAGTCCTCAGATGAAAGTGCCGTTCGCTCAAAGTCAAGGCTTTGGGAGGCCGGGTGTGTTTCGGGAGACTTTGATGACGACTGACAAAGTGAATGAGGAGCAGAAAAGAAGAGAGTGGATCAGAAGAGAGGGAGGTGGGGGGTAGGGGAGGGAGAGGGGGGGGGGGTTACTGAGAAAAGAGGAAAGTAGAGTTGGGGTCTAGGTAATTAACGGCAAGCTCTTTAATTACTGCTGGTGTTCATTGTGCCAGAAGGAATGTGACAATTATGCCATTAAAACTTCCTAATGGGAGGGAAAAAGAAAGAGAGGCAGGAGGAGGGAGGGAATAACAGAAGACATGCAAAAAAGGGAGGATGAAAGAATGAGAGGAGGGAGAGAAGAGAGGACGATCATGAGGGAGGAGGGATATGAAAGGAGAAAAAAAAAGGGGGAAACAATCGCGACAAAAGAGAAGCTGGGAGGGAGATGGGGAGCGTATTAGGCCAGCACAGTGACAGAGCAGATTAGCATCAAACAAGAAAGGCCACAGACGTGTGTGTGTGTGTGTATATGTGTGTGTGTGTGTGATCACAGAAACAGAGGACATATTCATTCCAAAGACGCCACCAAGGTGGATGGAACTTTGATGATGCAGAGTCTGGCAAAGGGAAAACTCAGAGTGTGTTTGTGTGTGTGCTTGCTGAATCTGCGTAGGCTCCTGTTTCAAGTGGTGGTGCAGGCAGGTAGGGGAGGACGAGGAGGAGGAGGTGGAGGAGGAGGAGGAGAAAGGGGAGAGATTCACAGAAAAGGGCCTTGGAGGCATCCTGATACACATCCAGTACATTTCCATCTCCACATTACCTCTATGACTCACAAACACACAGAAACTCGCTCGCACACACGCTCATAAGACAGCAAAACCGAACAAGTGTGTCCGCGCACATGTGTGATGCACACAAACACATCATTCCCACACAGACATCAAAAAGCTGAAAACACACAACCCACGCACTCGAGCTCACAAACACACACGATTACAAACAACACCCACACAAAAAGCCACACATAAACACTTACACGCAGTCTTAGCGCCAACCAAGGCGGTTTGTTCGTCCGGGGGGTTAGAAAATTTGCATGGCTGGACAAATTTTCCTTGTGCTAAACTCTAATCAGCTCCTACAGTATATCTCTCAGACACCTGCCTCGCCCAAAAAAAAAAAAAAAACCTTAATATGCAAAACACTTTCCCACCCTCCTCCACTAACGTGGCTCCTCGGCCAACAGAAGACTTATTCACCTGACATTGCAAACTCTTTTCCTCTCTGTCTGTCTTCTTGCAAATTTTTGCATTTATGTAGGCAAATTAGCTGTTCCCCTTAAGCCCAATTTCAACAGTAACATCCTGGTACTCGGCGAAGAATGATAGTCTTGTTTGAGGCGTTACAGGAAAACGAGGCCTCAGACAGAAAAGGGGGTTTCAAGATGTCTCTTCTGTTTGGGGATCTGATGACGTTCGTTATTGTGAGCGACTCTCCATGATTTCAAACTCATGAGTTCCACTGTAAGATACCATCATTAGGACACACGGTGTCAAAGTTTTACATTTTTCAGTCGTCAGTTTGCGTTTTGCTCCGACGGTTCTGCAACACAAACTTTACACGGTTACAGTCTCGACATTTACATACATCTGAGGCAGAAAGTCAAACCTGAACTGAAGTCAATTCAATTAGTTTTGTAAATAAATGGACGTTTGACATATTTGAAACATTTAGAAATAAATAGTTGTATATAAAGCCCATCATTTTAAGCTAGCTTTTGGTTATTGATGTTGATATCGGTTGTATCAACACCCCTACTCCTGATTTTCCAACCTGTCTTTCATTGTATTTTCCTTCCTAGATTTATTAAGTATTTGTTTATTGTTGTATTTGCTTTACTTGTATTGATGTACAGCCCTTTGATCAGCTGTCATGCTGTATGTTAAAGTGCTTTATAAACAAACTTGACTATTACAACCTATAAAAAAAAAGCTAAACACAAACATATTATCTACAAATCCTAAATTTATGGCTGTAATTGCCAACTGTATGCACTCAATGTTCAGAATAAAAGTGCTGTATGAATTTGCAGATACGGATTGGATTGCAAATTTAAGAAAATCAAAAAAAAGTTCTGCAGAAATACACACAGATCTAAGAAATCCCCTTTATTTGTTGTTTTCAGTTTATTTTATAAAATATACAGTCTTAATGTTTTCAGCCATCACTTCCTTATCACACTGTCATGCTTGGAGAGGATTAAACTGCATAAACTGCACTTTGCAAACAACAAGGAAAAAAAAAACAAACATTTTTCACTCAAGATGTTTGAAAAACTAGATTTGGATCCAAAGTTAGAATCAATAACTAACTTATACTCCTAAATCCAAGACGTGCATTGTTTAAAAAAGCAAATAAGGATAAGATACACATCTTTAAAATAATGATTTCTTATTGGTGTAAAGTAAATTGAATTACATGACGGATGTATGAATTTGGCGTGTTTAATGTTTAAAAAGTTTAGTTGAGTTTAGAATAAAACAAAAACTAAAAATGCAAATCTCTGTGTTGCTGTCGAACCGGTTTAAGCTTAATTTCCTGTCTCTAATAATAATTTCCGCACTTATTACGAGCAGCTAAATAGAAGGAATCTTTCTTTTCCTCTGATGGGCTTTCAGTTGATTGAGACCTCATATGTACAAGTGCCTCTGCCTGCCAGAGTCTCTCAAAGCCTCCCTTAAGAGGTTTGAAGATGGATGTGGGGAAGTGTGTGTGTGTGTGTGTGTGTGTGTGTGTGTGTGTGTGTGTGTGTGTGTTTGGGTGCACACCAAGCAGCCCCAGTGGACAAATAATGATGGAGAGAGAGAGACACACACAAGTAAACGCAGAGAAAAGAAAGTGAAGCCCTTTAATTGTGAGAGCTCGCAAAACTCCCACTGCTCGCGAAGGCACTTCACTCCTAAACGTCATCTCTCTTTCTTCTCCCTCTGTTTCCCCCTTTTCCCCTTCTCCCTTCATTGGTCTCTCTTTTGTCTCTAAGCTCTCACCCTCTATACCCTATCTATCCATCTCCCTCCCCCCTTTCTCTCCCCTTCCTCTCACTAAAACAGTAGGACGCTTAACCTTGATAACAGTGAGATTTCCCCCCCCTCAAAGTGACACACACACACACTGACACACACCGGAGAAGTGCTTTGCCAGCATGCCAGGCCGGTCCAAGGGACGGCTGTACCCTTCGAGGTGAACAGGACACCGGGAAATGCAGCAACAACAAAACACACACACACACACACACACACACACTGAAGCTCACACACATACAAAACCAGCTCACTCCGGGTCTTTCTTAACACGAGCCCTTTAAAGCTCTTTTGTCAGCTGACATTGAGAGAAAGTGCTGTCGATCTTTTAACATCTAACACACACACACACACACACACACACACACACACACACACACACACACACACACACACACAAGGTGGCAAATGGAGAAGTGTGAAAAATGAGACATTTTAAAGGTGAAGTTACCTGCTGAGAATTTATGATTACAATACACAGGAAGTATTGGAACACTGCAATGCTGATCATAAGCAAATGATAAACAGGGAAGTGAAATGTACTTTCCCCAAACAACAACAACAACAACAAAAAAAACACCACCTTTACACGCACAAGACACACGCATATAAACTACCAGTGAAGAAGAGCTGCATGCTTCTTCCTCATCACACCAGACTTCCTCACTCCTTTCAAGGACATGCAGGCTGAAACTTTTCAGCAACGTTGTTTGTCTGAATGTATTTAAAACAGAAATTTTTGTTCTCTTAAAAGTACAATATTGGTCTTTAAAAAGCCAGAAATGCCCCTCTGAGGGTTCAAATTGATATAAAGTACAAATTTGTACCATTTCAACTGCACCTGCAACCCTGGTCAAGGCTGGTTAATCTCTATTTTATTAAGTTTTATCCATCATTTTCAATATTATGGTTTACATGTTGGTTTTAGACTTCAAAATGTGGCATAATTTTACTGTTTTAGTGGAAAAACTTCATAAGGTACAAAAATTGAGCTGGACTACAGGGTACACCCCCAGCAACAGGAAATTGTACCCTTCTTGTCGCTGGGGGTGTACCCTGTAGTCCAGCTCAATTTTTGTACCTTATGAAGTTTTTCCACTAAAACAGTAAAATTATGCCATGTTTTGAAGTCTAAAAGCAACATTCAGAAACATAATGTTACAATACTGAAAATGATGGAAGAAACTTAATAAAATGGAGATTAACCAGCCTTGACCAAGGTTGCAGGTGCAGTTGAAATGGTACAAATTTGTACTTTATATCAATTTGAACCCTCAGAGGGACATTTCTGGCTTTTTAAAGACCAATATTGTACTTTTAAGAGAACATTTTAAAAAAATGTACCTATAGGTACAAAAATGTTCTTGTCTTGTACCTCTATTTCTGAGAGTGTATGAAGCATTAATGCTTTATTATTGAGTCATTGTTAGAGTTTTAAACACTTAATAGATTATTAATAAGCCTTTTCGGTTCAGTCTTCTGTAACTGCTCGTTAACGGTTTGATTATTATGTATTTATGGTGTATTTATAATTGCGGTCATAATAGTAACTGGTAGGGACAATGTACATTATAAAACAGCATCACAGGATGTAAAAGACTTGAAGTCAGCAGTAAGATCAGAGGGACAAAGAGGACACAGTGAGACGGTGTCACACTACCCATCTGATTCACCAAGTATCAGGTGAAATCTCCTTTTCTCACATGGACCACGTTCACTTCCAGCCCTTCCTCTTTTCTAAAGCTCCCGCACTGATGTCCTGAAACAGTTACCTCAAAGTCGTTGGCCTTGTTGTAGTGCATGTTGAGAGCTCGGAAGAGCTCACAGTCGCGGCTGACGCCCAGTTCCTCGGCCCCTGTGACGCCATCGTTGATGGCCTGGCGGGCGAACTTCTCCATCTGGATGTAGTAGAACTCCCTGAAGTTGCTGAACCACTTGATCAACTGGGACGTGATGCAGCGGTTAAACTGGAACAAGAGATGGAGGCGGGAGGGAAGGGTTGAAACTCGGTGTGTTTTTTTTTTTTTGGAATGAAAACAAACAGCATCTGTAAACGCGCTTTCATGTAAACACGGAGAGAAGCACGACATGTCTGAACCTTATTTAGCCACTGGTTTTGAATGTGAATGGAAAGGCCTTTTATATCAGAGAGCCGAGGCGTGAGGTGAGGTGGGAGGAAACTGCGAGAGAGATAAAAGAGGAGCGGAAGAGAGAACACAGGTTACTGAGTGAGTGATGATAATAGAGATATTAAGTAAGACAGTAAAGCGAGGAGGTTGGCATGGGAAGAAAAGAAAGAATGGCAGAGAGTGTGTGTGTGTGTGGTTCATCTTCCCCACTGGGAGCAGACCTCCCCTCCCCATCATAACCCTGGAGTGGAGGGAGAGGTGGAAGAGAGAGGGGGTGAGACCGCAAACACATAATTGACCAGAAAAACGATTAAGTCATCATCTGAAGCGCCCTGGCCCGCAGGGGGCTCAAACATGTACTTAACCCCGTTCACCAATTACACCCTGATCCTCCTCCCCTCCTTTCACCTCCCGCACGGGGAGAAAGGAGAAGAAAAAAGAGCAAAGTAAGAAGACAGAGATGATAAGCGCTGCAGTGAAGGCAGTGGCTATCTGATCTCTGCCGCTCAGATGAATTCAACAGGACAGTGTAAATCTATTAGGCGTCTCAGCTGGTCTCGTCTCTTTTACTTCTGCATCAAACATCTGTATCTTTAGATAAAGACAAGAATCTGATCAAATACTAGTTCACACGTCTTGAAATAAATAATAATAATAATAATAATAATAATTCTCGCCTCTAAAAGCTCCTCTAACCATCATCTCTGCCCTTCTTAACACACACACACAAACACACACACATGGATCTGAAAGTCTTCTCTCCACATTGCTCATTCTGCGGTGCAGGAAGAAAAGAGGAGGGGGGGGCAAAACGCTCCTAAATGCTGAGCACACTGCTCGCCGGGGAGGCCGAGTGGTTTTGACATGGAGATTAGACTCTGGCTATTGTTCGACAACACACACACGCATTCTTCCTGATCTCGGAAGACACTCATGAAGTGGGTAAAAAAAAAAAAAAAGTTGTTGAATCAGAGGAAAACAGTTGGAGCAAGATGGGATGAGTTAAAAAAAAAACTTGTTCTGGAATGATCTGGAGATAATAGCAGAGTGGAAAAGAATAAGTTTGATGTTTGGCAAGGGGTTTGGGAGGGTGTGTGTGTGTGTGTCTTTCCTAAAGTGCATGGTGAGCATAAATGGGAAAAAAGTAGGGGAGGGTGAGTGAGCGGAGGGGTGCAGGTCAGCGGCGTCGGACAATGGTGTTTCGCTGGTGGCAGTCGGTGCAGCGGGGGTGTGGGAGGGGGGGTCGGAACGTGAGCAGTCAGCAAGCTGGGGTCATGACATCAGTGTGTCAAACAAACAAACTACTGACACTTACAAATACGTTGGCAACATAAGGGTATTCTTAAACATACATACGCACAATGTGGCAGACAGTTGGAGTGTGACAGAACACGAATGGACCGTTTCACTGAAGCTCTTCGGTTTGCACAAAATTTAGTCGTATTTTGTGTGAATTAGAAACTAAATCATGTTTAAGGTTGCAAATGTATGCATACATACATCTAAGTAATGTGCAATACAACATGAGATTAAAGCCAGTGAACGTACCACTGCAAGGTGATTCAACCACAACCATAAGTATGCACACATGGTATATACTGGTAAATAAGCACATTAACTCCATTCCTAATGCTCAGGGATTCCATTTTGGCAAGTTCCCTTTCAGCTTCCAGCAGTCTTGGTTCATTAAGTTGCTGGTGGGGCACGGAGACCCCCTGATAGCAGCTAAGGACGAATGTGCTCAGTGTAAAAGCAGGGAATCGGTTCAAAGGAGCACATCACTGCAGCTCCTTAATCAGAGCTGGCAGGGGTCAGCCAGCACAGACATGAGAAGGAGTGTGTGTGTTGGACCTGACACTATGTGTTTAAACATCTAAGTGTTTAAACCGTGTGTTTGTGTGCATGTGCGCTTGGCTAAGAGCAGAGAGAGACAGTGGAAGTGTGTTTCTCACACTCACACTCAAGAGCCTGTGAAAGGTCAACGCTTAGTGCTAACAGCACCAGATAGAAAGCGGCATGCGCACGTACGTGCACACACACACTTGCACTCATGTTCTGTTGATTCACAGACACATACTTAAGTTAAGAATAGGAAAACACTTAAGTCTTCTTTGTCTAAACTATATTAGTTGCCTGCAGAAAGTATTCAGGTGCTCGGTCACAATCATCCACACACACCTCAGATTATTTTAGTTGTTCAGTTGAAAGGCATTTGGATTAAAAGCCACATGGTGTCACGTGCCAACACCTTCTGTAACGTAACAATTGACAGCGGAGCAGAAAGCACACAGATGACCTCAGAGTGCTCAGCAGCATCCAGAACAACCAGACAGGAGAGCAGAAAGACACAGAAGCCTGATCGGGCCTCTTTCTCCCGCTCTCTCTCTCTGTCGTAAGCCCCTCTACAGTCATCAGGGCTTTCCAACGTTTCCTGTTTTTCGCAGGAGTGAACTGTGGGAGATAATCTCTGGGTGTCTATTGGCTGACTGCACACAAAAAAAGCAGCCCTGGAAAGCGGGCTTTTGTTGCTGCTGCGATTCGAAATCCAGCCGCTGGCTTTTCTTTCTCCACCGGCCCCACCGAGGCACATACCACGCCACACCATCAGCGAAAAAAAAAAAATAAAAGAGAAGGAATGACATAAAGAAATGGGAAAACCCTGCATGGCACATGACTAACCCAAATACTGATGGTAAAAATGAACAACTTAATTCACTAATAAAACGAGGAATTTCTTTCTGTTTGGAAAGTTTAACATCAAAAAACTTGACTGCAAACTTTAGAGGTTATTGTTTCTAAAGGCAGCGACCTTAGACGACTTATTCTATTGACTCAATAGTCTAATCTGCCCATTGATCCTTTGACCCTTACTCAAAACAATATGTGTAATAATAACCAAATCTTTTAAAGCTAGTAGGATAATATAGACTGTCATTAGCAACACCAACAATGGCATTGAGACAAAACTGTCAAAACATTTCAAAAAGACTTAAATGAACAAAAAATAATTGTCTTAAAAGGAGCTTAGCAAAGAGGAGCAGTGTCCCAGTTGTAAGGCCAGCCTACTTCATATGTTCATTAGGTTCTTGATGGTTCAGACCTGATTAGTCAAGACCTGATTAACCTTAAAGACTTTTGTTTGAAGCCAGAGACTCGCTAAGAGGCTGTGCTGGCTGAATCTAATTAGATAGTCCCATTCCCATACACTAATTTAAAGCCTGAATTCATTGTCAATTACTAGGAACAAAAACAAACTAATGTGGCCTATAATCCACTATAAATATCTTGACCTTGTTTAGGTTTCTGATGAGGCTATTCATGATGAGGCCACCTATTCATAATGATATATCAGTCAAGCAAATCTCTATCCAATCAAGAACATTTTCAATCTGTAATTCAGTGATGTTGGGATTAAAAAAGCCATCCACTTTACAGCGGTCTTCTTGAATCTTCTTTTGTTACAACCAGTGAAAATCACGTGAGATCCTGGTTGTTGGTGATGGCATACAAAAGGGGGCAGCTGGTAGAAAAGGGAACCTTTATCTTCTGATTTGAATAAGATGGCCTGGATCTGTCGCAGTATTTCCCCTTTGTATGGTCCAAGAGAAACACTCATATGGTCAAATACACACACACACACAACCAACAACATAAACACATTCTATCACTCACAGCACAATGGCTATTGTGTTGTTTTTCTTGTCTTTTTTGGAGTAACCTAAATATTGTGTTTTATTTTCCAAGTTTTCCTTAATTAAACTCTCCATGGAGCTCATTCTTGCCATGTTCTCGAAACTAACTACTTCCCTTTGGCCCCTTCCTCAGTCAAACCATCAAACCAACCTTCTTCCACCTGCTCGCAGAGCCACTCCTCTCTATCTCCAGCCTCTGTCCTCCTCTCTGCCCTCTCTACCCCTCAATTACTCATTCTTCTCTTTATCTTTAGGATACTCACAGGCTCTCCAGCTCCCTCATGTAGACTCATTCAACTTCCTCTTCTTTCATGTTTTGCATAAAACCATAATTTAGTGAGCAAAAGGACCTCATTTCAAGATTGACAAGTGCACATTGTTTGCTGCAACTGAAGCTGGCACATCACCTTTTATAAAACAAACTTCCTTTTTTACATCAGGTGCGCTGGTAAATTACTAGGAAGAAACTGAACAAAAAGTAGAACAACATCACGCATTTATCCTTATATAAAATAACTCATTTATATAACGCATTTATAAAGAATGAAGAAAAAAACCAAAGCTCACCTTAACATCAGAGAAAAACATCTTCAGCATGTTCGAGCTTGGGTATCGGGTGTAGAAAAACATGAGCTTGGCCTTCTTCAGATGATTAGGGGAGAGACCTTCTTGGATCTGAGAACGGCTGCCATTAAGGTAATTAACACATTTTTTTGGACGTGAACTGTTTCTGCCACAACATGAAAAACAGAGATACATTACAAATATTTGTGTGCTTGCTAATGACTCTGAGTATGGTTGGCAAGATATAGGCATTTGGATGAAGGGTAACCAAATTTTCTTTTAGGCATGAATGCAAGGTTTCTGAAGGGGAGCTGAAGATGGGGCTCCAAAGCGAAACCATTTGCTTGCATCGTTCGTGTCAGGTGTGAGAGCGTCATGGTAAATAAAACGCTGGCCAGCAGTACAGCCGATGCTTTTACATAAGGAGGCTCATTTCACAGTCAAAGTAAGCAAACGCCTTTGCCTACACCCTGCGCTAACTTCCACTCGAAAAAGGAGGAAAAACAAAGGATTCATTTGCATATCACAGACAAAGACAGCAGTTAACGCCAGTGATGGGCAAGAAGGCCTAATGGCTTGGCGACAGTACATGCCAAGCCTGAATATGACTGTCTGATGCTGGCTACATCAGTGACAAAACAAGGTGGTAGGAGATCCCAAACACTGATCCAGGTGGAAATTTCTACAGGAAATGTGGAAAACATTTTCAAACTCACAAACACAAAACAAATACATGTTAGGGGCCTTGTCTTCCTAATGGATCTCCTGGACTGAACAGTGGAAAGGATGGAGATGGGCTGTTGGGGGCACCTTGAGGGATAGCATGGTTCCAGCCTTCAATTACATCCCCCTCCTCCTCCCTCTGCTCCACCTCTAACCCCCCCAAGGCTCTCAGTGGCTGCCAAACCCTTGGAGGAGCAAAAGAAGGAGGAGGAGAAGGAGAAAAGCGCTGCGGCTTTGGACTCGGCCAGTGATGGGAAGACTGAAACACATCTGCGCCACTGAACGGCCCAAACCATTTCCATGGTGAATTAACGGCTGTATAATACATCTGATAATTTCAATCTGGGGGATAAGACATTGAAAAGGGAACAGGGGAGGGGGGGGGGTGGAGCAGTTCAACATCAAGCAAGACTTAAATTACACAAAATTAGTGGCGTTAAGTTTTCATGAAGCCTGTTTACACTTGAGTGGAGAAAAATACATCGCTTGACTTTAGTTATGATGTACAAGGTTGGCTGCGATTGTTAAATTCAGTCAAGTGTCCAGATGTAGCTGTTAACTATGGAGCGGGAAGAAAGCATCAGCTGCTAGATTGGATTGCCCTTGGCCTTTGAGTTACACGGCAGAGCCAACAAATCCTGAACCATGCTGGGTTGGCTCCTTAAAGACCCTGTCTACTTTGTGTGATTCAGTATGGGAGAGGGAGAAGGAAAGTATACGCAGTGAGGGTCTTGTGGGGGGAAACCCTGGCAGACTGGTTTTACTCTGACAGTCCCGGCCAAAAGAGCAGCACTTCACTTTCCACACCACACCATCTGCTCCGAGCAGAGAGGACACAATAGATCCTCACATGGAGCAGAAAGAGAAAAAAAAAATAGCTTCTTTTCTTTAAGAATATGTGAGATTTGTCAGTCGTAAAATCTATGTGCTTATATTCAGATTAATTTGTTTTTGCTTTTTCAATTAGGATTAGCAACACTTTCCTGTTATCGGGCATTACAATCTTACTTTCTCAGCCTTCATCACAATATTACCTCCCTTCAGCTACCAATTAAAAAGCTGCATACTTCTTGATTAGACATTTTCATTCCCAATTCACTCACAGCTTGCAAATGTAATTGTGATTGGACTTAGGGGTGGCGTGTGAGGCTATTATTTTGTCATGATGGTGCGCTCACACCAGCTGGCCCACTGTTCGCCTGCCACATCTGACAAGATATCATCATTCTCACAACACTTCCCCAAAGCCCGAAGTCATGAGAGGCAAATAGCTGCTCTACTTCCTAATTCATAGGTGTAAGGACAAGAAAATTTGCAGTCGGACCCTGAACAAATGTGAAAATTGATAGCAGCCATCTGCTCTAAAATTCTGATGAGAGCTGGTGAACTTGAACGTACCTCAAAAAATGCCTGAGTAAAGTCTCACTTTTTCTAGACACTCAAAAAAACAAAGTGCTACAAGACATAGCTGTAACCAGGTGTGTTGAAATTAAAAAAATGTTACAATTATTATTTTCACTAAACTGGAACTTGAAAATGCCCATTTTTTTCCTTTGGAATACATAATTGGAATCAAAATTAAAAGATAAAAAACTAACAGCACATGTTGCTCTGTCCTTTCTTTTCATTTGGGGAAGTACATCTGTTAATACCCTGAATTTATAAACTCTACAATGAAAGCCACAGCATCTGGCATATGTGGTTATTGTTTGATTGTTTTTTTTTTCTCCTTACTTTCTCTCAGTCTCTGCATGTTTCTCTCTCCATTTTCTCTTTTCATCCCTCCATCGGGAGCCCGTAGAAGCAAAGGATTATGGATCTCTGGAAAGCGTTCACCCTTGGGTCAGAAGACAAGACAAGGCGAGGTAATGAAAGATAAACAGCTTGCTGCAAACACCTGTTAACGTCCGCTTCAAAGAAAAGACGGAGAGGAGGGGGGAGGGGGTGGGGGGTTTGCAGGGAGGGAAAACAAAAAAAAAGAAGTATTTGGCTGCCAAGCAACAGCCAACGGGCCCCCCGGGCTGTTGACAGATCTTTATGAAATGAAAAAAAGAGAAAAGAAACGACAATGATTGTGGGCTTTTTACAACAGCGATGGATGATAAGAGAAACACAAGAGAAAACACAAGTAATCATAAATATACATCTTTCCTGGAGTCCTCAGGCAAACCTTTTGTGACATGCACACACACAGAAGGCCCACAAGTAGACTAAACACTCAGGTGCACACAAAAGCAAAAAAGGTGTTTGCTTAACTAAAAAACACACAAAAAGTGAAAAGATGTTGGATTAATTTCTTAAGTGTGTAATGAATGCTAATGACTTGAAGACAAAGCCATCCCACAGCAATCGCTATGACACAAATCTAACTTTCTTAAGGCTTGGAGGGTTTTGAATACTTAAGGAGGTATACTGTAAGAGAAACAGAGCAAGGACTCAACATAATTGTTTCAGCTATTAGTCCTGTGTCCATGGGGGATTCAATTTAAGCCTCCCATAGGGGATAGTCTCTTTATCCACAGGGCATTATTGGGCCAAACTGGGGTTAAACTGTAAGGTTGTTATCTTCCTCCTAATCTTTTCAGGCAGTTTTAAAATAAATAAATACATACATTTAGGTCAATAAATATGCAAGTAACTGATATATGACAATAAAGCTTTTAAAGCACTTGGGTTTAAAGATGGAAGAAAGGACTGTATGGTTCTCTGAGAAGGAAGAGGTATGGGTATAAAAATAAATGCAACAATGGATGAGGAACAGTGGTGGGAGGAAAAGTGATTCATCAACAATTTCTCAGTTTCTTAGGCTAGTTTCAAACAGATTTTAAAAGATTTGATTTTTAACTCTTTGTGGTTGCAATGCAGGATTTCAGACACGTCTCTGAGGGGTATTATCACCTGCAAGCATATTTTCTTGTCTCACACAGGTATAAACTGGTTTAAACTTGTCAACACAACTTTAAAACATTACAATTAATGTATTTCTGTCTTGAAAAGACACACACTACCTTGATTTTTTAAAAACTGTTTTAAGGATACATTGCTTCCTGAGTAAGGT
Organism: Pachypanchax playfairii; assembly: GCA_006937955.1. Taxonomy (NCBI): domain Eukaryota; kingdom Metazoa; phylum Chordata; class Actinopteri; order Cyprinodontiformes; family Aplocheilidae; genus Pachypanchax; species Pachypanchax playfairii. The sequence goes on from SSNP01000027.1 coordinate 1,527,154, forward strand.
GAGATGTCAGACATGTCCTGGAGATCGCCACACTCTGACTTGATCAGGGACAAGGAGAGACCCTCAGCTGTGCTGCCAGGGTGTGCTGGTGAACAAGAACGGTGATGGTGCCCTAGGTGGTGGCCTGATGCCATCTTGGTTCTCAGACTGGTGGTCTCTCGGGGCAGGTCCATGGAGTCTGGTGAGGTACGGTCCTTCCCTGGGTAACCACCTGTGGGTGGACCAAGGGGAGTCTGGAAAGGGTAGCCCATAAGTGGCAGTGGAAAGGGATGTCGAAAGGATGGAGGACTGAAACCCAAGGAGGCAGAAAGCGACGAGGGGTGAAGGACGGGGTGGTGATTATTACCATGGGCACCCACAGCTGAAGACTGATGGTGGTGCTCGCTGGGTGTCTTTCTCACTACTAAGGGCAGTGCCTCAGTTTGGTCATTTGTAGAACCTGGAATCCCAGGTATGCTAGCAAAGGAGTCTAGTGGATTGGGAATGATGACATCACCAAAGCACTGCAGCCTCGGGTTGGTTGTGTGAAAGTTTGGGTTGTCTCCATTTACAGCAGGAGGAAATCTTTCAGGGGGAATGGAAAGTGGAGGGAAGGCCTGTTGAGGAGTTGGACGAGGAGGCTTAGCAAATACCTTAACCACTGTGTCCACCACCTGGGTCATAGCGGAAGTGAGTTCCTGCTTCAGTGTTTCTGCTAGCTGTTTACCTTCAGTATGCATGGAGGAGCCTGGACCTCCCTGTCCTTTGCTTCGACTAAGCCCATCTCTTCTTGGCTTCTCTCCATCTGTCAGCAGGGCCTGTTCCTGAAGCAAAGCCCGTGCCCTGTCTAGGAAATGGCCTGGATCCAAATCAGACATCTCATTATCAGAGCGCAAGTCCTCTCCTCCCCGGTCATCTCCACCAGCGTCAGACCTCACTGGGCTGTCCTCTGACATGTTTCCTATGTCATTGTGGAGGTCATTGTGTTCTGAATCATCAGTGGAATCATAGATCTGAAAGAACTTCTCCTGCAGTTGCCGTAGCTGCTTTTGCATGTCCTCCAGCTGCAGCTTGAGTTGTCGCCGCTCCTCTTGCTTCTGCTCTTTTCTTTGGCACACTAGCTGAGTGAAGCTTTGCTGCTGCTGTTGAGGCAGTCGCTGTTTACGCTTGTTCTCTCGACTGCTGCTACTGCACACCTCACCCCCTCGTGGGCTGTTGGGAGCATGCTGTTGCGACTGAGGAGGGGGGCAGTCCAGGTCCATGTCCCGCTCTCTGTCCATCTCATGGTCATGCTCATGACGGGAAGAAGCGGGCACCACCACACTCGGAGAGTGACTCATACCACGTATAATGTTCTCTACTCGGGCTCGCTTGGCACGCAGGTGTTCATCATTGAGACGTTCAATGTCAAAGGTGGCGAGGCCAGGAGGTCGGCCAAATGGTGACAAGCACTCTTGAGGAGTGCTGTCCTGGGAAGAGTTACTGCAGGCATCCTCCTGAGGAGCATCTGAACTAGTGTTGGAGAGCCCTGAACTAGGGAAGCCTGATTCTCCTCTGTCACCCCTGTCTCCTCTTTCTCCCCTCTCATGTCCTCCTCCATTTTTAGCAATGTTATTCTTGAGAAGCTGAGAGATAATGGTGGTGCCAGGGAAGGGCATCATGGTATCCTCGTATGAGTTGGCCCTCTTCAGTAGCTTTCGGAGCACATTTGACTTGGACTCACTGTCGCTGGCTGACACGACGCCAGGCCCACCATGTGGCTGCACTACAGAGCACTCCATGGAGTCGTTGTCTGATCCGTGGTGAGAATGTGAGCTCAGAGAGTTCATGGCACTGAAAATGGCTGCTTTGGCGCGAGCAATGTTATCAGTGGTTGCTGCTGTAGTGGCTGCTGCTGTGGAGGCTGTGCTTCCGATGGTCCTCTTCACACCAATGTCCACACGTCTTCGCTTGGTCTGTCTGTTCAGGAGGGAGTCGCTGTCATGGTCCGGCATCACGGGCTGCTACTATTGGTCCATATCCCACAAACCCAGTCCTCTAGGGTCAAAGCCTCTGTGTATCTACGAAGGGGAAGAAAATAAGTAACACAGCTCACTTAAAGAATTCAACTTACTTTTAACTTGTTCTCTATCACTTCAAAATCAGTCTGAAACTAACTTCAACAAATGAACAAAAAACAAACAACAGACTAAATAAAAAATCCCCAAAATACAACTAAAGCAGTCAAATATCAAACGCTTTAGCTGATACTTTCAATTTTATACAAAATATGTTTACCACAAGCAAAGAGACAATTCTTTTTGGGAATTTAAACATCCATGATTACATTCATGCAGTAAGGCTGTAAGAATCAGTGACATGGGGCTAACGATTACAGCCAAGATTGGGTCAGATTTAGGCCTCGGCTCGACATTCCAGGGTAAAGTCCTACATTTTATCCTGTCCCCTGTTACATGCCGCGCAACACTGAACCAGTTCCCACGGAACACAAAGCTGCATAAAATTATGATAATTACTTAAGTGCTTGTCCTCATTTCCATGATTGTGCAGTGTGAGACCACATAGGAGCTGGCAAAAATCAAATAAAAAGAACAAAACGAGATTCAGATTATTTCTAAAAAATGGCAAACAGGGAGAGGGAATGCACATGTTACACACCATGACATACTCTGCACCAAATCCTGTTGAGTAAGAAGACCAGGTCAGTTTTTATAAAAATATTTCTAAATATTTGAAACCTTGTTTACACATTGCAAAATTTTAAAATCCCCTGTTTACTCCGATCAATATGGCCATCATATCTTACTCAATAGGGAGACTGGCAGAAAAAAAGAAACACAAAATAGACCTATTGATTTTAGTGCCAGCATGAGCTCACTTCTGTGTTTTTTGTTTGTCTTTTCATCTGGCAAGGGCAGTTAATTCTGCTCAAATGAATAGGTCACAAGGGTCAACTTTGGCAAAGGGCAACTTAAAGCGCTCTAACAAAACCCATAATGCCCCTCTGAAAGCAAAACGTTTTGTCAGTACAGGTCTGCCTCTATAGAGCTATGGCGGCGGTGTGTCTTAGTCAGAGCCACATCGGACACTTCCAGTCTCAAAAAATGAACAAAAACAAAATTATCTTTAAGATCCTGCAGGAGCAAATAAAATAATTTTAAGATTTGTGATTGTGTGAATTTCTATTTTGCCGTTTTCTTCTCTGGACTGAATTAAACAAGTTTTCTATCACTCATTTTTTATTTTTACTCTCTCACATCAAACCTTTTTTTTATATAGTTGAAGTTCAGTTAAAGCAATAGGATAAACCTGACCATGGCTTTAAAAACTGAAGATAAACCCCGTTTTTTACACTGATTCAAGGGGCGTTTTGGGATAAGGTAACAAACACGTAATATTAGAAAATACTTTTATTCATAAACTCAGCTTTTTGGTGAAGTTTGGACCAATAAACAGGAGAAATTCTAATGATATATGAATTCGTTTGCTCTAATAATGAGGAATTATTTCATCTTTATATTATCGAATCAAGTGAAAACATCAGTCACCTCACACTGACACTGCTCACTCACACACAGACACACTGTTACCCTCTGACACAAGTTACACACTTTATTTAAAAAATGTAAATTTGCACATTGTGTAAGATGAAGATAAGTCTATGTTTTGTCTTTCATGACCTTTTAAAAACTGGACATGACTCATATATTTAAAGCCAGCAGTTCAGGCAAGAACCAATACATCTAGGATTAAAAAAACTTCACTTGATCGCTCCTGGATCTCAACATAGAGCTGGAAATAGTCACCAGCACCTGTCTTTATGCGGTGGCGCACCTGTCCCGCAAACTTCTCTATCCATTAAAATGATTGAGAAAACAAGCAAAGAAAACACATCAATTATTCAAACAAACAAAACCCTCCAAAAACTTTCAAGCAACTTTACCTCTTCTTTCTTAAACATGTTTTTCTACTTTGAAACAATTTCCGTTCTTAACTTTTATCCCTGAAAGTTTTCAACATATCAAATTATAAAACTCAAATGAAAAAAGAAAAATCAAGATGAGCGGAAATTAACTATTAGCTGAAAGTTAAAGTCCATCATACGACATGAGGTCCGGTGATGTGTCCGCACGGACTGAGGCATCAAAACACAAAACAGAGCGACACAGAGAGAAAGAGAGAGAGAGAGAAGACTTGCGGACTGAGTGGACTCAAACCGGCAGCTCTTCATCAGAACAGCCGCAAAACTGACAGAAAACAACAAAACAAAAGGCACGAGCTGCTCCAGCCCTTTAAACTGAGCGCTTCCTCAAATAAAGACATTGAAATAGGATTGAAGTCACAAATATAATAACGTACACCGGTGTAGAGCTGATTCTGTGTTTCAGAATAAAACCTAAAGTAAATCTAAGTTTCTGTTTGAAAACTCGTGATTTTTTTTTATATTACAGGATCATTTTTATTAATAAAATTCTGTTTCCCAAACTTACTTCGCAGAGTTGCAAATCAACTCTGCTGTCTGCTTTGATGAGGAAGGCTGGGCTAATGTTCGCAAATCATCCTCACCAAAACACGGGCTGCTCACGCGACTCTCTCCACACTTCAAGTTCAGGGAACCAAGCAAATAATATCGTTTCTATACGCTTAGCCGCTGATTACCGGAATAAATCTCCCCGTTAATTATGTTTGATTTGTTTATTAATTTTCCGCCCACCTTGAACCGGCGAGGCAGAACCAGAACAAGAGAGGGAGGAATCCGAGGACAAGGTTACTTACCCTTTAGATGGAGAAGGGGGACAGCCTGAACTCCTCTTCGGGGGTGAAATGGGAATATACGCGGGGGGAACCGCTCGGAGATGCTGGAACAATTTCTCAAGGAAGAAACAAAAAGCTGGAATAAAATGAGCAAAAGGAAGGAGCAAAAGCCGGAGAAATCTAGATGAAAAGAGCTCTTGCACGTCGGTCTCTCCTTCTATCCCCTGCCGTGACCGAAAGAGCGAGAGACCTAGAGAGCGTACGGTAGAGAAAGAGAGCGAGGCTGCGCGTGTGTGCGTCTCTGAGGCGCACTGGATGCAGAGGACTGGATGCTGGAGCGCTCCTCCGCCACTAAGATTCACTTTAAGACGCGGCTGAAGGAAACAGGAAGACGTGCGCGTCATGGGCGGAGTGATGTAACTGTCGCAACCTACCAATAAGAAGCGTCTGTCCGGGCCAGAGAACGACGCGCTGAACTTGACCAAAGAACGGGACTTGATCATGCAAGCAAAGTGAGGGAGAGAGGGGGGAAAGGAAATACCCCTCTTACTAATCTGTTTCTTCCCAAATCAGCGACCACGGCAGTAAGAATCACTTCGACATTACTATTTCAAAGCAGCAACAAAATCACAAAAACAGACTAACAAAGAAAACAAAATGACGTAATATTTGTCTTTAAAATTTAGTATTACTACATGCAATTCTGAAAACGGATCATTTTTAAATTACTCGGACAATTTCAATAATGTCAGAATGTTAGAAATAAAAAAAAAACGCCTGAAACAGTGATGAAAAGAGCAGATAGCCTATAAAACGAGTTGATTTACAGCAGGTTTCATTCAGTTTTATTCTTGATACCAGTTATTAAATGTTTTCATCTTTAGAACATCTTGTTGTTCTCTTTGCTGAAGCGAACTCCCCAATAAAGAACTTTACCAGCACGTGTTAATACGCTCTGACTGCTATCATATGACTCTGTTAAAACTTGAATCCTTACTGATGACTAACTTTTGGATTTTTACATCTTCGTACTGCAGATGCAAATATTTATGAGGGGCTTCTCTCCAACACGCACCGCGGATTCTCCAAATCGGAGATGCGTTTTACGCGCAGTTTTTTTTTTTTTGCAAGAGTCTGATAAATGAACAAGAAGGACAAAACATGAGTTTCGCGCAGGAATTCGGATCATTCCAGAGAAGCCGATCTGAGATGAAAATGTTCAGGTGAATATCGTCACGAAACGTCTGTCTGTCTGTCAGTAAGGGTGGCAGCCTGTTGCCATCGAAAAGTCCCTGATTTGCGCGCAAAAAGCTGCCCAGTCATGGAAAGTATTTGTTAATAAAGCTGATAAAAGTTGCATATTTATCTAAACGATTTGAATGACTTTCCCTCTGATTTCTTCGCCTGTGACTCGGAACACAACCGCGCTGATATTTTTCATAGAAATTATAATAAAATATTCGGACTTAAAGCCACAGCTGCTGTAATCTTTACTCTTTAAACTGGATATATATTTTCTACTGAGCTCGCGCTCAGTAAAGTAAATATTTTTGCCCTCTACAGTACTGATAATAACATTACGTCTCCTGACGTCGCGTGAAGTTTTACAGACTAATAAGATAAACATCAGTTTTCTTTTATTCCGAATCTTTCTGACAGCTCAAAACATCATTAATGATGAGCTTTTATTTCCTTTGCAACACAAAAAGCGTCATGTGTTTAACGAATTATTATGACTGTGTTATTGTTGTTATTATTATTGATAGTATTACTGTTAATTATATTTTCATTACTTTAAAAAAAGTGTCATTTAGGGTCAGTTTTTTTGCACGATTTTTAAAAATCTTTTGTCTTTTATTTCCATCGTTTTTTTTAATCTTGCATTTGTTCCAGCCATAATATACTTTTAAAAAAATCATCTACGCAAACAGGATTCTAAAGCACTTAAGCAGAAATCTTATTTTCCATATACCCCTCTGTCAGGTGCCAAAAAGGAAAAGGCGAGTCTCTTTTCCATGTCGCAAGCAAGTGTTTTTATAGGTCGAACGAAATGCAACGAAGTCAGCAAAGTTTAGTGTCTGGAGTGGCTTTTCCAAAGCAGGTGTCCCGGCACCCCCTCCCCACCCCGCCCTGCTCCCCTAAACTGGTCCGTGGCTTGATTTGGCCTCGGCTCCCCTGGGTGCCGTCGCGGTGCGCACACAGGCTGGAAAAACAGGCCGGGAACATTAAAGACACGCGTGTTTGGAAAAGGAAGACTCGGGTGAGGTGAAGAGGAAACGGGTGATGGTTTTTTTAAACGCTGGCAGCTCTTATCTCCATTCCAGGTGGATCAGCCCGTGTATTTATTTCAAACTCTCCCTCCCCTTCATCATCACCAACAACCTCCTCCTCCTCCTCGTTTGGGCCGAGCGCAACCCACCTAGACGCACTGAGAATGCGCTGTGGCATTGCGCTCTGACGGCTAAATTTGACATTTTTATTAGGAGCGTGTCCTCACGCAGAAGAAGAGAGGCCGTGGAAACAGGATTTTTCCCAGAGGTGTTATAAACCTGCTGTAAATCACTTTCTGTGCGATAATAAGTGCGCGTTTAAGGAAGAAGGAGAAAATATACTCTTTTTTTCATCCATAAAATTCGATCAAGCACATGTCAGATTATTATTAATAATACTATTATTATAGATTTTTGTTATCTTGTTGACATTAGAGCAAACAGACAGGAATTCAACAAATTGCACAAACAATCTGTCTCAAAATGACCTTAATCAGATAATGACTTGAGCGCCATTTCTTTTCAGAGAGACAGTTTTCGGAGAAATGACAGCGAGTCAGCAACACGCGCGCGCGCACACACACACACTCTCCCTCTCTCACACAGATACACACACCGTGATGGTAGCGCTAAAAGCTGTTTTGTTCCAGAGAGGTCTCTGGGTCCCTGAATAAAAAGGGTTTAGGAGACAGGACAGAGAAGAGAAGAGGATCTGAGTGTAATAAGTGAGTAGGAGTCTGAAGTCCTTGTTGGGCCTCACGTCCAGGACTTAATGTATTCAGCTATCCACCATGAGGATGAGGATGCGGGAGGAAGATGGTGAACAAAAATATATATAAAAAAGGGAGTCAGTGTGACCCAAAGGAAATGTAAGATGCTTCTGTTTTGTTGGGTCGCTGCAGTACAACAACAATCATTTTACATACGTGTTATTAGTGATCTAATGGCAGATTGTGGACCCCCGTGACCCACATCCCCTCTTTCAGGGCTACAAGTGTGTATGTGTTTGTATGAGAGGGAGAAAGGAGATAAAATATGGGAGGGATGTGTGTGTGTGTTGGAGGGGGGGGGGGGGGGGGG
>SSNP01000027.1:1535247-1557079 GCA_006937955.1 Pachypanchax playfairii
GGGGGGGGGGGGGGGGGGGGGGGGGGGGCTGTTTTATGGCAGTCCACCTGGTGAATACTCTTAAATTCAAATGCTATTTTCAAGACTGCCCGTTAGTCTCAAGACACACAAAATATAGCAAAAAAAACAACAACTTGATTATTTACATAAAGGAAACATTAATATACAAAAATATACAAATCTAATGATATATATTTTGTCTGGGGAAACAAGGATGAATCTAACAACAAATAAGGAAATCATGCATTTAAAGGAATGGTGCAGTGACGCAGTAATTTAATTAAAAGCAGATATTTACATGGAACCACTGATCATCCGCGTCATTTAGTCTTTAGGAGATTCATCTTCAGGAAAAATGTTTTTTATTGTCTAGGTAAATAGGAAAGGAGAAGAAGTTTCTGTTTGTGAGTGACACGGCCAAAGTCAGCTGGAAGAGAGGGGCGCGCGCTCACACGTGAGGGCGCACGCACGCACACTCACGCTGCGCCTTGGAGGTGCTTGGGTGGACAGACATGCTGGGAAACTGCCTGGAACTGTATTAAGCCTGACGTCCTTAAAACAAACAATGGCACCATGAAATAAAGGCTTATGCGCGCTCAAAGTCAAAGAACCCCCTCAGCAACTCTCCCTGTTTATCCCTCTCTCTCTGTCTGACACACACACTCCCCCTTTCTTGGGGGGGAGGGTTACACTCGCAGCTCCAGATGAGAGAGGGACCAACTTTGCTCCTATGAACTCTCACCTGTCAACATGGAGCAGAGGACTTTACTTGGTAAACATGAAAGGACTTTATCTGTTATCTGGCGGTGACTTCGCTTGGTTTTATTCTCCCTCTCTCTCTCTCTCTCTCTCTCTGCTGCTATGAATTTAAACCCTCACGGATATCCGTTCAATAACAGCGACGATTCTAATTTGGCAGCTTTGGCGCAGGACGCATTATTTAAACAAACTGTTCTTTTTTACCCAAATTACGCACGGAACCAATCGGCTTTAATCGGCACGACGAAATCAAACATACTTGTGCAGAAACATATGGAGACATTAGAGTCTTAAATCAACAGTTTTAAAAGTTGCAATCAAAGTCAATAAGTGCCCGTTAAAAAGGGAATTTTTCTTTTTCTTTTGTAAGATCATCAACTCTTTAGATTTTCAGCCGTCATCATCCTCTTGTTTGAATATGTGGGTGAAAAAAAGAAAGAAAGAAAAAAAAAAGAGGCAAGTGCTGCAGCAGATAAGCGGCGGTCTGTTTTCGCTCCTCTGATCAGCGGTAATTATATTTGTTGGCGTGGAGGTAAGTGGTCCTCCCCGGGGGGCGCATTGTACTCCGCTCACTCTATGTCATAAAATAAAATTACAAGGAAAGGAGAAGATATCCTACAATAACAGAGACCACTCGTAAAATCAGCTAAATTAAATCTGAAAAGGGAGGAGGGGAAAAAAAAAACGTTAACGGAAAACACATTAGGACTGTGATGGACAAGGGCAGGAGGCTTCAAATAAAACGCAGGTTAATGAGTTTACAGGCTAATAGCTTTGACTATATGGTTGGTTAACACATAAACACACACACACACATAAAGCTTTCTTGTTAGGGCATTTAGACTGAATTAGACACTTAAAGAGAAGCATCTATAGGATATGAAGTGACTTCTAAGTAGCTTTAAAGTGCTTCTCTCAGCACATATAAGTTTAGCTCTGTCCAACAGTGTGTTCTCCTGTTACACCACTGGATATTCACACTTCTTGTACCTGTTGGCACCCTCTTGCTCTTGTCTGGTTTATGTATTTGTGTGACCTCTGACCTGCAGTGTGGGTGTTTAGCCTGCTGTAACCCAACGGATCAGCCTTTCTCTGGCGACATTCCACTGACCTTTCACACCAGAGGAGACTGGCTGCCTCAGGGGAGGTCAGGAGGAGGCTAAGAGTTATAATTGGCCTGCAAACACACAGACAGAGACAGACAGAAATCACAGACATTTAGACTGAGGCATGTGTGTTGGTTTCTGGTCGCGTGCTAATAGAAAAATTACACCTCTGTCAAACTGAAACCTATTAATTATGTTTTTTTTAGAATAAAACCAGATAAAAAAAAGGACTGGGCAGTAATCTGACACATGTTTTACTTGAAAAATTATGTTTGTTTTATAGATTGGCTCATTATTGATTAAAGTTTCATACAAAGTGATCAAACTGAAGGGATTTTAAATAAGGCTTCCTTCATTTCTTAGAGTGAATGATTTACTTTTTCTATTTGTGCATTTTATTTATGTTGTGTAACAAACACCATCCTCCCCATTCTGTTAAAAAAAACAGATTATAAATGTTTTGTATTTATTTTGACAAACGTATACCAAGTTTGATGTTTTCCCACCACTACTATTATCAGAAGATGGGAAAAAATATTACCTGAAAGATTTGTTGAGTTTGATTATTTGTTATAGTGACTGTCCAAAATCAGATATAAGGTTTAAATGACTTTATATTTATACATGACTATATCGACTCTGTGATAACGGACACATTTGATTTGATATTGTTGTTCAAGTGGGACTTACTGGTAAATAATCAGCAAAGGCAAAGATGGCAGTGACATGGATCAGCAACAAAAAACAGGCATGATGAGCCAAATAAGGTCTGAAACTGAGGAACAAATATACACTGGGAGCTGTTTGTTGACCAGGTGAGTTAATTAGCAGATGAAACACAGGTAAAGAGCTGAGTAACCATGGGGAACTTAAAAAAAACAAATTACCAGAGATCCGAATGACAAAATACAAATATGACTGAATAACACTAGAAAAAAACCTGCAAATATTATAAAGGTATGAATCAACCTCATGCAAAATGAATGAATGAAAAGCAACTGAGACATTTTACATTTGATCAGGTTGAAAAGAAAACAGGTGATTAACATGACAGGAGGGAATACATACAGCTACTGTCAAAAACTTTAGACATATAGTTCAACACTGGACTCAACACTGGCTGGCCATGAGACAATAATGTATTCATGATACTCCAATGAAAAACATCTCTCTCTCTTTTTGCTGCATCCACAAAATACAATTTCATATAAAGAAAAAAATAGTTCAGATAAAAAAACCTTCGCATGTTGAAGTCATGCTGAAGTTAATTCATAGACGGACATAAGGAGCAAAACTGGAGTTCTCTTAAAGGTGGTATATGGAATATTTTTATAAAAAGCAATATTTTTAACAAAATAATGCCTCCACGGGGTGTTTAGAGGGCTGTAGAATGAAAATACAGCATTTCCTTGAAAAATTATATTTGAAGTAAAATATTATAAAATATTAATTTTGGCGTGCATGACGTTGGCATTTTGTTTACATCTACCAGCCAATAGCTGGCAGAGCAGCGGGCATCATTTTGGGTTGCCTAATACCGTAAATACTCCAGCACAGTGAGGCTAGTACTGTGGAGTCTGCAGATCAAGCAGCTGGAAGTACCGGGGACATGTAGTTATTATATGCCTTTTTTGCTTACCATAGAGGTTTCCCATGTGACGAGCAAGTTCTGTGTAGAAACGTTTTTCATTAGCTGCTAAGCTAACACGTAGCTGCATGTTGGTGAAGTGGATGAGCGCTTCGGACCACTTTTTCGACTGGAAGACACACCACGGAGGATTTTATTGCTTTTTTAAACATTTTATTGGATAAGTGAGGCGTGCAGGATGGTGTGTGGGGAGGACAGAGGATCTTAAGAGGGACTGCAGGAAGTTTTGGAGTCGCGGGACAACTATGAACTCTTTGCCACGGACTGAATCGATGATTGAGCTACGAACAGGTAGGAGCTGCTTTTATCAGAGTCAGTGTGTGATCAGTGGGGCTGGAGAGCATGATTAGTGAGCTGAACTCATGATATTTTATTGTCCTGCTCGGATCGGGGATCAGAGTCGGTTTGGTGAGGAATATTGGTCGACCTGAGCATCGGAGCGTGCGCTTGGGGGTGTTAACAAGCCTGGCACCCAGATGGCTGGAGGCTTTGTGCCGTGTTATTCTGTTCCAAGTTCCATATACCACCTTTAAGCAGGTGGTATGATGTGGCAGCAAATCTGGACTATTAACTGCAAATATATCTGACCGAATGTTGGTAAATGTTGCTGCTTCATGTTCTATTAATAGTTTTTAATGGGTTTAATTCTTTATTTTCAACATGCTGTCAATAAACCAGAAATATAAATTCAGTTTTAGAAGATTTAAAGGTGTAAATGTTGAGGAAATACACTTGTTTTACATTTTACATGACATGACATGATCTATTTTAGGAACATGGTTGGTGTTTTCAGTGCTGTCCTAATCCCACTCCTGGACCTCAGCATGGAGATTTAGGTGTTTAATGCACGTGTATTCCTTGTAATTAATCAGAGCAGCTACACAATCTATCCTCTGACGGGCCATGCACGAACAAGCTCCAGCCACAGGTCAAAGGTCAGTCGCTCATAAAGAGCTCACATGCACACACGCAGAAATACTTGAGAGAGGAATGTCCTGTGTTTGTATACAGGCTTGCATTTATTCATGCACGCGCACACACTCCCGGCATTTTGAAAGACTTCCCCATGGACAGAAGCATCTGCCAGCTCTGCAATAAATCACTGTGAGGATGGTGCTGAGGGCAAGGCGCACCTTGTCCACGTCGCCCCCACTCCTGGGCTGAATAAACCATAACATCCTGCCTCTCGTGCTGCCCGACACCCTTCGAGCATGACCTTAGAGAAGACCACCCCCACCTCTGGATGCCCTCATCTGCCCTCATCACTCCGCCCTCATCATTTACACCCGCTCCTCCACCTTTCAGCCTAACTTATATATGTCTGTGGGCATTTTAGATGTTGCAGTGTGCAGGAATCAGTTTGTTTCGAGTTATACATCCCACCAAACCCCCCTAATGACGTTTAATACTTTTTCCCTCTGAAATGACTTCCTGCTTAGAAAGGGGGATGAGAGAAATAAGTGAGGAGAAGAGCAAAACAGCAGGAAGCGAGTGGTTACCGAGAGGATGCCAACGCCCTCATCCTGTCGTGTGCCGGCTTGGCACAGGTGTTGTGGACCAATCAGGTCCTTTCATTCCACATACCTCAGGGTGTGTCAAATTTGGCTGAGGAGGCACGCCTCTTTTTTTATAACCCTTTCTGAAGGAGGTGTGATGTTTGTGGAAAGAAAGAAAAGGAAGCTAAATGAGAAAGTTTGTAGAAAAACAAAGACCGGGTGAAACTTGAAGTCATCTGTCAATCCAGATTTTTACCTAAACGTAAATCCACAATGCAGTTTGTTTTTTTGGAATTCCACTTGAAGCTTTTGATATGAACAAAATCTACTCTGGATACGAACATGCTAACATGCAGCAGTGTGTTTTAATGCAAAAAGCATGCTTTGAATTGAAGTTTGGAGCACAACTGCTTGTTTAGTCAAGCTCAAAACACATGCACATGAATGCATGAGTGAATGCAAACAAGTATTTGCATGTGGATGTGTTCACACGTAGATCCCGAGCTCCACCCTTTGTGTGTCTGTGTGCGTTCAACGGAGAAGCCTGCAGACAACAAGAACAGTGAGAAGAGGGCCTTTTTGGGGCGTCACTGCCACGAACAAACTCAGAACAGCTCTGAAATAAAATTAACACATTTTTCAGTAGTTACATTAAACTGTATATATCTTTCTTCTAGTCCTGTTACAAGTTAAGCGGATGCTGCAATTCACTGGAACAAAGTTAAGTTTATTAGGTTAACTTTTTCTCTTCTTTTGTCATTTTCAATAGAAATAAACTTTTATTCTCTGCTTTTGTATTTGATATATTAATAACACAATGTCACACAAGATATTTACTTTAAAGCAATTAAAGAGGCCATTTCATACAAATTTCAGGACTTTGTGGTTATTTCTTAAGTATTAACCAGTAATATGAAACATTTTATATCTAAAAAAACGTCAGGAAACACTGATTAAAAGACCTTTCAATCTGTCTGCGTTAAAATTCTGGTGGTTCCGGCTCGTTCCGTTAGGCCTCGATCAGCAGCTCATTCATATTCATTATTCGAATTTCCTGGACTCTGATTGGCTAACAATCTAGCCTATGAGAGCAATGTATACTGTTTCCTGCCCCGCTGCGCATGGCAACATCAGACGTCATGTCTTCCTGTTTGCTACGTCTTATGCTAACAGCTTTTAGCCAGCAGCATGCTAGGTGTGGTTTCAACTGCAGGAGCTGATTAATACTAATGAACAAAGGAGTTGTGACAAAACAGATACAGGCCGTTCGGACTCGGGAGAACTCGGGTTTTAACACCACCTGCGTAGTTTGAGAGATTAAAACTGATAGAGAAGTTGTTGACCTGTTTTCACTCCCACTATGAAGGTAAGAACACCTGTGGAGCTAAAATATTCAACAGAAACCTCAGAAAAACCGTTTTTAATGGAAGGGCCTCTTTAAATCACCACATCTAAATTCTTCTTTTACTTTTTCAAGTGATAAAGTGATGACTGAATACCCCCCCCCCCCCCCCCCCACCTCCCCTCCCCTCGACCACCAAACACACACACTCTCAGCTGTTTTCAGTGTTGTTAGCTAAGCTGGAGGACAAGTGCTGCCTGGGGCCATTCCTAATCCTTCTGGCCTCTTCCTTGCAGAAATCTGCTCTTCCTGTTCGGAAGTTTATTGTGATCAGCCTGCCTGTCACTGACGCTTCCCAAAGGAAAGTGACAGCGGCTTTATTCACCCGCTGACCTGTGAAGAGGACAGAGGAAGAAAAAAAAAACCCCATGCACAAGTGTAACCTGACTAAGGGTTTCTTTTCTCTCCAAAAAGGAGGTAACGTAGTTCTAGTATCATCAGCACAAACTGCACATGATGCGTCCTTGTATCAACCCTTTCACTATCAAGATTCCTCAGTTTTAACCTGTTTTTTGCATCATGTCAAGCGACAGCTCTTCATCGGAACTCACAGCAGAATGCCTCGTATGTATTTTTGTAGTCAAATTCAGGATTAGAAGGATTGATGGAAATATTACCATCTGCTGTGATGAGCTCATTCCAACTTTGTTTGGCAGTGAACTTTTCTCTTTCCTACCAATACGCCCCACAGGAACCAGGAACTGGCCTTGTCTTGACCCAGTTTGAGGCGTCCATTCTAGGATAGTAGCTCCATCCTCCCCCTTCGTCCCATTGCAAGGTGTTCGACCGAGTTCTGAGATTATTGGATGGTCCCTTAAGAGGGACTGACAGAGGGAGAGTGAAGTGCTGTCCACTTAGCTGAAGATTATCCTTTAAAAGGAAGGGATGGTAGCGGAGATGGAGGAGAGAAGGAGCGAAAAGGATGTGCTTTAAGAGATGAAAATAGAGGGGGTGGATGGGAGGGAGGACAGGGAGAGGGCAAATGAATCATATGGAGATAAAGTGTGCGTGGGAGAGGGTTAACAAAAAAGCGAGAAAGAAAATGGCATAGAGGGAAGCGTCTAAATGAAAAGCTGAGGTGGAGGTGAGGCGACCCAGCCGGAGAGAGTGGAGGAAGGTTGATACAGACAGGCAGAGATGGAGAGATAAAGTAAGAGGGAAGCAGGAAGGATGAGAACAAGAGATGGATTAAACCATGAAAACATTGGCTCTGAAGTGCTCACCATCTAAACTAAACAACGTTGAACGCTTTTTTTGGGTAACAGGATGAACGTGCAAGTCAACTTTTACTAACTCAACTAAAATCCTAATAATATTTCTATAAAGACACATTATTTCATATCTTACAGCATTTTGTACGTTTAATGTTAATAGGTTAATAGGTTAACACTTTAGATCTGGGTCCAGTTATGCTAATTTACGCAACGAGTTTCAAATAGTTTTATGCTGATGACACATTTTTGCAAAGACAACTAGGAAGTTGGTTCAGTCCACAGTTCAGAGGTAAAGGATGGAAATGAAGTACAAGGAGACAGTTAGGTGATTAAAACCACTGCAGGTTTGACATGAAAGCACTTAAGTGTTAAACATGAAGCAACCAGATGTGGAATTCAGAGAATGATACCAGGTGGGATTGGAAGAAGAAAGGAACACTGACAGAACTATTAACATCATCAAAACCAAATAGACCAAAAACAGAAAGAACCTTTTCTCAGTTTACATGAAGCTCTGAGCCGCTAGCATCAAATCTGAACTCAACAAGAAGAAAAAAGACACAAAACAGCTGAGACGATTTATAAAACCCCAGTTCCAAAAAAGCTGTCAAAAGTCATAAAAATGCAGTGATTTATAAACTCATATTTTATTCCCAATAGACTATAAACGACACCTCACATATTAAAACTAAGATTTTTTTTTTTACAATTTCTTAAAAAATATTAGCTCATTTTGTACTTGACGAGAGCAACACATCTGATGATGTTTGTGTAACATCTTTGCTTTGAACATCTGTCTGCAAACATCTGGGATGTGAGGAGACCAGCTGGAGTTTTCTTGTCTGATGCACGATTCTAGCTGGATTTGATATTTCACATAATGCACCAGATGTTTTCTGTGGGTAAAAGTTCTGAACTGCAGGCAGGACAGTTCAGCACCTGGACTCTTCTCATGTGACGCTCTGCTGCTGGATGCAACTTGCAGTTTAACATCATCTTGCTGAAATATGCAAGACCTTCCCTGAAAGAGATGCCGTCTACATGGGAGCAGATGTTGCTTTAAATCCTCTCTGTACCTTTCTGTATTGATGATGCCTTTCCAGATGTGTAAGCTGCCCACCTCAGGCACTAAAACCGTTGAGAAACACTAAATGTTCCACAATTTTTAGATGCAGTTTGTCTCAGATTGGTGACCCTTTTTCCGATCTTTCCATCTGAGAGACTCTGCCTCTCCTTGAGCTGCTGTCAATTAACCTAATTAGCTGTCAAATTTTCCTCCAGTTGTTTTTAATTTGATGCCAATTAGTTTTTAAGCATTTTGTTGCCTCTTTTCAAAACTTTTTGAGCTGTTTAGTCGAATATTTTCCTTTAAGTTTCCTGTTATTTTTATTCATTTATCACGGAAAACAGTTTGTTTGTTTTTGTTTCCTGTTATCGTTCTAAATTACTTGATTTTTTGGTCTATTTTTTTGGGAATGTGAGCCCATGTAATAAATGATATGTATGCTTAATTTTAAGAAATTGGTTAAGAGTTTACTTTGAGAAAAGAAGCTCAGGAAACATGTTTGCCTCCAGTTTTGATTTGCTGCCTGTCACAAAAATAAAGAGCAGCTGATCAAATCTTTGTTTCTTTCTTACTACAACAATCTAAAGATAAAAGCTTCACACTCTAATATACTCAAACTTTATGCAGTTATAAATTCATTAGTGAATGACTGAATTTAGTGTTCACTTGTGAGATTGAAAATCTTCCAGTCTAGAATTCTTAGAAGCATGATGATGATGATGATGATGATGATGATGATGATGAGAGTGTGATGGTCATTGGAGAGAGCAGGGAAGTTCAAGGATGGGAGGAGTTAGTGAGAGAACATTGGAGGAGAAGGAAAAGGAGGAAGAGGAGGAAGAGGAGGAGGATCTAGTTCCTATCGCCACATTAATCTCCTCATTTTCATTTCTGTTACCATGTGTGGGATTAGAATGATTTTATTTAAAGTGTCAGCTTGAGCTCCTGGATTGAGAAATCTGGATTTCATGGGGATTATTATTGCAGTGGACACACACACACACACACACACACAGACCAAATTTTTGTGTTTTTTTTCTTCTATGTCAGTCACAAATGACCTGCTTGACCAATACTAACATTCATCCCTAAATTGATTGCAGGACACTGTGATACACTGTAAGATCTGCATGAGAGAATCAAGTTTCTTTATGTTCAGTCTCAAGAAACAATTTGATTGCGCTTTATTTTCAACTTTTCTTTCACTCTCTAGTATTTTGTTTTTTGAACCAATCAGAACACAGTCATTTATTAACCTTGGCCAGCCTGAGTGAAATGAGGTGAACAGACTCTCACCAAAGCTTCATCCTTCAGTGTGTCAGATTTAACTTCTAATCTACATTAGTATAAGGCTTTCACCACTCTGGCAAAAAAAAAAAAAAGAAGAATAAAAAAAACCATCATCACCTTTTCATCCTGGGGACAAGCCTTTTCATTCTACCTCTTCTCATTACATTAAAGGATGAGGGATGCTGCACGGTGCACTGAGCGGTATTTAAAGACACCATCCCCTTCATAGGTTTAATTTCTCTTTATTTAAGAGACTGGCTGCTCCCTCCCACAGTTTAATTTCTCTTTAGCTGAAGACTTCCTCCCTTCATCTGGCTGATTGATCTTTGTCTAACTGAGACCGAAGAGCCCCTCATAATCCAGCCTGTTTAAAGAGGCCATTTCATACAAATTTCAGGACTTTGTGGTTATTTCTTAAGTATTAACCAGTAATATGAAACATTTTATATCTAAAAAAAACGTCAGGAAACACTGATTAACAGACCTTTCAATCTGTCCGCATTAAAATTCGGGTGGTTCCGGCTCCTTCCGTTAGGCTGCTTCGTCAGCAGCTCATTCATATTCATTATTCGAATTTGCTGGACTCTGATTGGCTAACAAACTAGCCTATGAGAGCAAGGTATGCTGTTTCCTGCCCCGCTGCACATGTCAACAGCAGACATTGTGTCTTCCTGTTTGCTACGTCTTATGCTAACAGCTTTTAGCCAGCAGCATGCTAGGTGTGGTTTCAACTGCGGGAGCTGCCGAATACTAACGAACAAAGGAGTTGTGATGAAACAGATACAGGCGGATTGAACTCAGGAGAACTCGGGTTTTATCACCACCTGCGTAGTTTGAGAGATAAAAACTGAAAGAGAAGTTGTTGACCTGTTTTCACACCCACTATGAAGGTAAGAACACCTGTGGAGCTAAAATATTCAACAGAAACCCCAGAAATATCTGTTTTTAACTAAAGGGCCTCTTTAATACAAACACATATTACAGGATAAACTGATACAATATTTTACTCATTGCAGTTTTACTCTTTGATTCTTCTTCTATGATCTCTTTATGGTCTTTTATATAATGCTGCATATGCAACAATACTGTTGAGAAAAATACAGTTTATGTGCAAAAAATATGATCATGTGTCTCTATAAAGTAAAAAATATATATATATTATCCCAAATAACATCATAAATCTTTTATTTTGACTTGTTAAATATCTTATTACCATAAAATACATGTGTAATTTCAGCAAAAGTTGATTCGTTTTTTTATAAACATGTTAATTGATCCACAGTATTAACCTCCGCTTGAGCTTTGGGCATTTTTAGTGTTCCTCTTGCTGTCTGGAGTCTGGGCTGCACAGTGGTGCAGTTGGTCACACCTTTGCCTTGGTCCTGGGTTTCAAAACCAGGACCTTGTCTGTTCTCCCCATGCATGCCTGGGTTTTCTCCAGGTTTCTTCCCACAGAGCAAATACAGGCAAGAAGTTGATTGGTAACTCTTAATCGGCCCTAATTGTGTGTGTGAAGGGTCATATCTGTCTGTCAGTCCCCGTGTGACCCCGCCCTCTACCAGGAGATAGATACCAGCTCCCTGCCACACTAAACGGGAATGAGCAGGTAAAGAAAATATTAGACCGTCTGGAATCTGCATGCTTCCTAAACTTCAGAAAATAATAATAATAAAAAAAAATTCTAAAAAAAAAAACAAAAGTTCTCAAAATCATAAAAGTCAAAATACACATAGAGTGAAAGAATGAAAAAAGGTTTTAGTTGACCAGAATAAATAAAGGGGATTGGACATTAAAGCTCCAATAAATAAAATAAATTTCATCATATTATAATTAATTTTTTTTGTTTAACAGATTAACTAGCTAACTGATATGGAATAATCTGATAAATTTAAAACAAAATCCTGCTCCTGAACAGCCCTTTATTTTGATATATCTTCCTAAACATGGCAATTATGTCTGTTACCATAAACTGAAATAAATAAAATAATAATCTCAACCTCGTTTAGATGATAAAACTTGGTTCATTTCTATCAAAGGCAGTATGTTACTTCCTGCTGAGATTTAATCTTATATCACAGAAGAGAAATGCTATTTGCCACAAACACACTTTCAGATCCTAATGCACCAACAAAGATCCACTCGCCCGTTTTTTTAGAGCCAGGTCTTGGGAAGTAGGTTAAGCAGGCCTGAATCACCTCACACTGTCTCCCTCCCACCCCCTCCATTTTCATGGTGGGAGGGATGGGTGACGGAGGTGGATAACTGAACGGGAGGGAGCAAAAAAAAAAAAGATGGAGACATCTTCCGGAGGACATCTGTTGCAGTGAGCAACTTGTGAGCTGCTTTTTTCCCAGCCTGCTGTGTGACCCACAGATTCTTATGCATGACTGACCAAAAACTATAAAAGTTTCAGAGGGGGACACGGCCCCCGGTCACAGCCTGGAAGCCCCAATATGGATACATAAAAATCATAAAAGGGGAACAGATAATACTGGATAATATCAAATCTGCTCTATTGTTTGATATTTCAGAAGCTGCTCTCAACTCACGTCTCTTTACTGTTACAA
The DNA here is from genome assembly GCA_006937955.1 of Pachypanchax playfairii. Taxonomy (NCBI): domain Eukaryota; kingdom Metazoa; phylum Chordata; class Actinopteri; order Cyprinodontiformes; family Aplocheilidae; genus Pachypanchax; species Pachypanchax playfairii. The sequence goes on from SSNP01000027.1 coordinate 1,547,796, forward strand.
ATCATTTTACTAAATTTCCATATGGCGCTTTTAGAGGCGTTTCCACATCTGCGTCAGCCGTTGCTGAACTGTACGCATGAAAACATTTCTGTCCCTCTCGTAGGTGTTTGAGCTGAACAGTAAACAAACAAAACAAACAAAAAAAAATGCTTCAGCACACATAGATACACTCACACACAGACACAGACAAACAAAAGCTTCATTGTGTGACTTGCAGTGTGTCCGCTAACCCGTCCTTTATAATCTGGGATTATGGTATTCCCATTGGAACTGCAACAGAGGAAACAATGCGTTATTTCATGGGAGGAAATGTGAAATAATGATGTTAACACCTCAATCTGTCTTATTTATGCTTCACACTCGGGCTGCGTTGCTATTTTTGATGTTTTAGCATTTTTCCCTCAACTATAAACGAACATCTCAATAATTTAGAAATTTAATCTAATCCCATTATTATAGATTTTGCTCTAATTCTTCCTGCCACGAAATGTCATATATGTGTGTGAGCCAGACTTCATATAAGGACACAATGTATTGTATACGTGCTCCCATAGGGTGTAACCTGATACTATAACGATCTATTAACACATCATCACATCTATTCATTTTCATTGTGCCGCATCTTTATGAGCCATTCAAAGCTTTAGTGCTTCAGATTTGCAACCTGTTCACAGTCAAAAACGATTCAGACGCAGCTTTTTTTGTTTAAAAATCATTTTAAAGAATCCCCTATGTTTTTCTCAGAATGGAAACAAGTCTATCATGCAGTATCTAGGTAAAAGTTCTCCAAAAGACATTAAATTTAACTTCACCATCAAAACCAAAAAAAAATAAAAAAATCTCTTTGAAATTCAAAGACTGAGCATGTGGATCATACTGGGAGGTAACGGTGTGCTGGTCTGTGAATAAGACCTCTGATGATGGTTGTGCTTTTATTGCGAGGCCCCAGGTGCTGCCAGCGTCACACATGAACACGCATGGCACCGTCGTCCTGGCACACACAGCAGCGCCGACCAATGATGTGCCTTAGAAAGGGTGTATGTGGACGTGCATATGCGTGTGCACGCGTTACGTGAATTACTACTCCTTTTTTTTTCTGCGACAGTTTATTTATTAGTCTTGAAACTCTTAAGAAGTTCTTTAATATTGATCCGAATGAAATGATGAAAGACTATAAATAGCAGCATTATTATCTAAGCGGTGCTGTAACGCAGGAACCTTTTGGAAATGCAGTAAACGTCTTCTCATCGTTTGTTTGCAATCATTTGCATCAATTTTTTATTACAGTAACAGTGCAGCTTTAATGCATATGAACATGCGTGTACACATATTGTAAATGAATGCATGGTTGTACATGTTTGTTTTCGTGTGCGTGTGTGTGTGTGCAGCAGCTGTCTGATCAGTAATCACTTAGTCGTGAGCTAATGCAGCCTCCTTAACCCAGGGGCCTCATAAGGATGAATCTGCCCAGCCCCTTTCACTGCTATATTGACAAATCCATTACCCCTAAACAAGGACGTGAAATGTCAGTGAGCACACGGATGTATGAAGTTTCTTCTAAATGTGTTTGATGTGGATGCAACAAAAGTGTATTTTAAATGCTGCAACAGAGAAAAGATACAATTAAAAAAGGAGAAAACACTGTCCTTGATGATCAATTTGATGCGATGTTTAATTGCTGGAATTGTATTGTAATTTTGCTATTATGCTAGTAAAATAATTGGAGTAAAAGAGATATTTGCTGTTTTTTTTTTGGATTATTGAATTCAGCCTTTAAAGAAAAAGAAAAACCTCTCCAAAGGGATCCTGGGCATTTCGTCAAGGCTTCTGTGACCAAAGTGCCATTCTACAAAGGCAAACATAAATAGCATATAAACTGCACTGAAAGCAGCTCTTCAGAAGTGTCACAAAGTCTCCGTCGGCCCCTCCGGGGCCCGATGGTTTAAGCAGCAATGTTTACATATCAGTGGTCCTCGTGGCGTGTACAGTGATCTGGCAGGTTTGGGGAGCTTTGATGGTCTGTCACCTAACAGGTCGGGTGTATCAATCCCCAGGGCGGTGCAGCTTTCTGGGCTGGCCCTGCCTGGGTGATGCTCCCCCCTCCTCCTCCTCCTCCTGGAAGCCTCCCCTGTGCCTGTACCCAGCAGATGGCCTCAAAGAGGAACCAGAGAAGCGGGGCCAACTTCCAGCTCTCAAACAGTGGAGCAGAGGAGCAAATGGCCTGTTAATATTTCATACAAACACTCTCACTCATCTCCAAGTGAGAAAACGGACATGACTGAGAGCGCAGCGTGAGCGGCTGTGTGTGTGTGTGTGTGTGTGAGTGTGTGTGTGTCTAATCAAAGACTTTCTGATGAAATATAAATAGTTTTCTCTCTCAGAGGTGTTTCACAATGAGTCTTCTTGGGTTTAATAATCACATATCACAAACATGTTTGATGTCAGGCTGGACACGTCCTCTTAATCCCAATTATTAATTCAATAACCAAAAAAAAAAGAAAAGACTGATAAAACCTCTCGTTTCTAACACACTTCCACTGACAGACACTCCCCTCCCCAATTACTCTCACCGTGAGATCCTTTCTTAAACCTCTGCTGTATCTTGTGAGCGTAACCTGCGAGCTAATAGCCCATAACCTCTGTGCAAATCAGTGGAGGTTCTGCTATTTGCTGGTCAGTAATTGCCCTCTTTATCAGTACTCTGTCTGCACAGGCAGCAACGTGGCCAGCCCTCGGGTCCTCCTGATGTCATTAATGTGTGATTAGGGCTGGTGGGGAGCAGCAGTTAGGAGGTTAAAAAGCCCCTGACAGCCCTCATCATCGGCGAGGAAACCCTGAGACTGATGCAGGGGCCGCGCAGATGGGCGAGAGCGAGCGGCTGCCAGAGCTCTAACTTGTTATTCCTCCTCACCTCCAAAAAATGAAGCCGAGCTAATAAATGGTGCTGACACGAGCATGCGTCTGAACAGATGCGCTGACTCGAGTATATAAACATGCACAAAACATACGGTAAGCAAATCTTCACTATTATATCCACTTAAATAACTGTTTTTAAAAATATCTGCTTTTCAGAGAAAGAACGGAAGTACGAGTTTAATAAATGCACGAAAGTTTCTTTTTAAACTTAATGACAGTTATTGGACTTGAAATGATGAGCTGCCCTGGGAATAGGAAGCTGACAAGTTAAACTTGACACAAGCAATCCAAACTACAACCAAAAGTGTTTGTCTAAGTGCTCAATCATGTCAGGGCTTTAGGATTCCTTTAAGTTGTCATCTTTAATACATGAGACAATTTCCAGCCCCCGAGCGTGCAACAAAGTCATTAGACTGGGTGGAAAGATGAAATATAAATCAAGCGTCCCTCTCTGCCCCCTCCCCAGTGAACAGGTGGCTGAGTTGAATGAGAGGGTGCGCTAACTTGGCTGTCACCATGTTTTCCAACAGAACCGCTGCCTTCTAAAGCCAAACCGCCGTGAATTATACATCTATGGCAGTAATTCTCTCAGAGGAAAGAGCGTGAGGGAGAGAGACCGAGGAGAGAGAGAGAGGAAGAGTGAGTGAGAGAGAGAGAGAGAGAGTGAGAGAGAGATTAATGGATGGATTGGTTGTTTTTGACGTTGCAATCCTTGGCTCTGTTTCCCGCCCACCGCTTATTGGCTTTTCAGAGCACATTTATTTATTTCGTTAACAAGAGAGAGCGGCCACATCGCTGTCACTTTTTTGGCTCGCTCTGCGCTACGACAGACTTGTCATCTCCTACGCTGCGCTGTGCGCCTTTGAACCCTGCCATGGACTATAGAGAGGGAATATTAATAGTGCAACAAACACAACATTAAAAAAAAAGCACAGAGGCCAAATGTCTGTGACACTTTTATGTTTGGCAAACTGACCCATTGTGGGCAAAAAGCATGTTGAAGCAAGTTACTTACAACATGTTCGATGGCAGAACTTCAAGGAAGGAATAAGAACTTCTTATCTCATAAATACACAAGCACACATCTGTTTTCAGCTGTTTCTCCATACAAAACATATTGCAGATGGTTTGGTACCAAACTGCTTTACTTGTTGTGTGTTGTCAGGGTCAATTAGTCTGGTTTTAAGTATATTTTATATTTTCTAATCTGCAAGGCAAAGCCATCGAGCCATCGGGTGACTGGGCTGTCTTAGAGATGAGGAGAGGCGTTCCATCATCTGTGGGAGTTTGAATTGAAGCGGCTGCTCCTCCATTGACTCAGATGAGGTGGTTAAGGCATCTGATTAGGATGTTTAATTACTCCCCACTGGGAGGGGAAGCCCCAAAACTCACTGCAGGGATGTTATATCCTCTCTAGCCTGGAAATGCCTTGGGATCCCCCAGGAGGAGCTGGAGAATGTTACTAGGATGGATGGATGGATGGATGGATGGATGGATGGATGGATGGATGGATGGATGGATGGATGGATGGATGGATGGATGGATGGATGGATGGGTGGATGGATGGATGGATGGATGGATGATGGGTGGGTGGATGGATGGATGGATGGATGGGTGATGGATGGGTGGATGGATGGATGGATGGATGGATGGATGGGTGGATGGATGGATGGATGGATGGATGGATGGAAATATTATTGATTTGTTTTTAAAAAAACAACCATTGGTATCTAATATTCTGCTCATTTTCAGCTTCATTGGATGTAAAATCTGCATAATTAATGTCATATAATATCTTAGTTTATAAAATTAGTGGTCAGGTGAGATTATTGATTCTGAAACATGGGTTGGTTCTTCAAACAAATTCCCTTGAACAGAATTTGGAGAAACACAGTGTGTTTACATGCGCTGAGACTAAAGCTGGATTCATACTAACGCAGCTCCGAGGTGTCGGAGACACGCACCGCCATGATACGACGTCGTATGGGCTCTCCAACTGCCTCGGATGGTCGGTTGGAGTCACGCTCTATGTTCTAATTTTCTGACAGCCGCGTTGGATGACGCACTTCTGTGATTGGTCAGCCAAACCTGAGCCAAACAACCCAACATCATTTCTAGCATGACGTAGCGTCCCTTTAGTAAACAGCGCAAGTGTTGACAATCTTAAAGACAAATTTGTCCACATTAAGAGAGGTCTGAAGGGCAGCAGTGGCGATGCCGGTGGCCGTAAAGTCCCTACTTTTTATTTGTTCCACTCATGGTTGGAACCCCACATAAAGCACCGGGAGACCTCTAAGTAAGGAAAGCGCCTCCTGCTGTCCTGGAGGAGAATTTCTTTGCAACAGGGTCGGAGTAGGATGAACAGAAACTGGCTCCGTCAGTACACCGCCGTGTGGGAGCACATTTGCCTTTGCGCAAGCATGAATCCAGCTTTAATTTTTCTTTACAGTTTCCTATTTGGCTGGAAATGGAGAGAGTTGATTTTGTTCTACAGGCTCTAAGATCAAATCACAGCTGTAAAATGCAGAAGGTTGATAACTTGTGACCGAAAACTAGAGCGATCAGCTGCAGTCAGTATTGTGGCGCTAAAGAGATTGCAGACACTATAGAACATTAAACTCAAAGACCAGTGTGTAAGTAGGATCCTGCAACGACATTATGTCATTATTTCATTTTAATGACTTTAAACTCAAGAAAAGACTCAAAAAAAGCTGAGGTCAGATAAAACTCTAACTAGGTACAATCAAATATAATCAATCAGTTGACTAATCTGTATTCATTCACCTGAGGGAGTTCACACAAAGGCCCGTCACCAGTTTACCCAATAAACTTATTCAAGTCTATTTCAATGCAGAGCAACATGTTCCAGCATAATCTGTCCGGGAGGTTGTGACCTCCACGTCCCCTGCCTGTAGAATAAAGAGGACCTCAGGTCAGGATGACAGGAGAAGTCTTCTAAGGTGTTCATGTTACCACATGTCATAATAACAAGAAGCTACTGTTCCCCCGCCAGGCTCCTTCCCCCTTTGTCTTGGAGGGGCTCTGAACAGGGGCAGACAGGACACGCTGGCAGAGCTGAAACTGAATATTATCATTGGGGGGAATCTTGTTTCATGTTACTGTGCACTCAGCTAGCAGGACAGCTCCCTGCCACCTCACCCAACAGGAACAATTCACTTTTAAAAAGTCAGAGTTTTAAACTCGGCCTCCTCGAATCTTTCAGTCATCTTCCTCGACCTTCATCGAATGTTCTTCATAGGTTTGAGTCAACTTTGAGTCTGCCACAAGCTTGGACCAGATAACTCCCCCTTGCTCAGCCTCCATGGCGATTGAGAGGTCAATATCTCACTTTACTGCTAGCTACACTTTCCTCTGTCACTCACGACTCCCACTCCATTCAGTGGCAAGTTAGCCCAACAAAGGAGGCCGCGGGGGAGCTGCCCGAATCTTCCGCTTACAATCACACACACATGCAACAGTTCCACACAAACACACACATAACATGGACAGTGAGCGCTGTAGCGCTGCTTGGAGCTTGACGGGCGCTTTGTGCTCATCCGTCAGCCCGCCCCTGGGTCCTGAAGACACCTTCAGTCAACGAGCCCGGTTCCCTGAAAGGAGGGATTCACACGGCTCTGAAATATTGATGCCAAAAGGGCACCTGGAGTACGCCAACCTTTTGACCTCTCCGTATGAGTCTTGGACGAGGAGGAAAAGAAAGCAGAGATGAAGATGAAGGGAGGAGGAAGAGTGTGGTTTAATGATCAAAAAAAAAAAATTTGTTTCATCATGATGTGCAGGACTTTGTCAAAAAAAAAGTTTCAATATTCATTTTTTAAACATAAAATTCTTGAAAATGCAGTAGAGGACAGATAGCATGGGGTTAGTCTTTGACTCTGTAGGACAGAGAAATAGAGTGATGAGAGAAAAAGATGGAAAGGGAGGGAGGGGAGGAAGAGAGGGGAACAGGTCGGAAGTTTGACATTCCTGTGGGCGATGTGTGTCTCGTCAGTTAACACGTTTGGATTCTTTTAACGGGAGTCGATACCCCCTTCCGCTTCCTAGGCACTCACTGTGAGCTGAGCCGGGGTAATGCCATTGAACGGGGACAATGGGACCTCTTAAAAGGCAGCTTTTAACTGGCCGTGTGCTCGTGGATATCAATAAAGCTGATAGTTTTCCATGTAAGAAGATCAAACAGAGAGACACTGGGAGAATTCTGAGCGAAGGAGTAGATGAAGAGAAAAAATAACCACGGGGGGGATTTTTTTTTAAAGGAAAAAATAGTTTCTGTTTTGCTGTTGTAAAACATACAAGCGATCTCTTTCTGTTCATCTTTTTTTCTTCTTTCTGTCTCCTCTTCCCTCTCTCTTTGCTCAGACACACATGCTCCAGTACATGCTCTTCAAGTTTAAAGCGTACAATTCAAAGGCGCTCCTGTGCCTGTATCACTGCTTCAGACAAAAGGGGCCAGCTCTTCAGAGACTGAAGGGACATCTGAAGCAGAGATAGAAGGGGGAGACAGGAGCAGGGAGAATGAAAGAGAAAGAACGAGGAGGGTGAGATGGGTTGGCGAGACAGAAGAGGAGACAGAGAAGGAGAGAGTGAGGGAAACAAGGGAAAGAAGAGAAGGAGGGGGCATGATTGCACGCTTTCAACTGCCTTTTGTGGGCTTCTCTGCAGATGTCACCAGCTGTTCCCCTGCAAGGAGAGTTCCAGAGCGTGGAACATCGCCTCCGGCCCCGTCCTCGGCCACCTTTCAAGTGTCAATCAGACAGGAGGGGTGACAGAGGGGTGGAGGACTGGTTGAGGGATGCAGGAGGGAAGGGGGAGTTATGTGGAAGGGAGGCAAAAGGGGGCTATCAGACCAAGCTTTGGTCACTGTCCTGAGAACCTCGCCAGCAATTTGCCATTGTTTCACCCCCCCACACACACACACCAACAACAGTCCGCTCAATAACAGAGAGGATGGAGCCAGGCGTGTGCGGCGTGCAGACAAAAGAGGCCCGTGGGCAAGGTTAGCTGGAGATCACACGGCTGCTAGGCTACTGCTTCCACGGGGCTACTGTTAGCCACAATGTTAGTGATTAGCGATAGCTGATGCTCCCCACTCCCCAACCCCCTCGCCATCAATGCTCCTTAGTTCAACACATGCACAACCGTGAGGGTGACCTACGATTAGCTAGATGTGTGTTTTAGTGGGAAGGAGGGGGCCACGGTGGTAAAGTTGTCACCGAGAGGGAACAAGCAAACATAAAAGAGGCTGACATATGGTGTGATTGACACTGAGGCAAACATTATCTAACAAATATGAGAAGGTGTGCTTAACACCGCTTAACCTTGGAGCATCTAGTCCGTCGACATAACTCCGAGACACTTTTATTGACAGCATCAATATCTACTGTACTCTGTTCTGAGCGTAACCTTCTGATCTGGCCATGGATGAAGGTACACCGAAACCTGCAGCACAGAGCCATTCAATCACCCAGACAGGGTCAGTCGTGGAAACCCACAGACAGGAACCCAAACAATTCTTCCTCTGTTTATACTGGCAGGCACGTCGAAAAATGGTGCTCCTGTCACATTGATGTGATGTAATTCAAAGCCTGAAAAAACACTCGCCGATTCTCTTTTATTGACAACCTAAAGTAAGAGTCAGAGACTCCCGGTGTATCTTATCAGGGAGCATAAGTAGGCCTATTATACACACTATTGCTGCTGCCCTGCTGATAACCTCCTTGCTGAGGCTGTAAAACAAAAGCCTTTGAAGAAAAGAGGAACCGGTGGATTTCATGCCATTTGTGTTCTTTCAAAAAATAATGTGATGGCTGAGCAGAGGTCCCAGACCATGGTTGACCTCAGTGTTTCCTGTCACCTCTTCACATGTACAAGTGTATGTAGTGTCAAGAGGTGTACACGAAGGATAAAACACCAGTGGCATCATTTACAGTAAGAAAGAGAATATTCCAACATGAAAGCACTCGTAGATGGATCCAGATCCTGTATTTCGACAAGAAATCCTAAGATTAGTTTGAAAGACCGACTGTCTGGCCCCGTCCATGAGTGTGAATAAAAGGAAACTATTTGATTCCAGTCAAGGTCAAAGAATAGGTCTGTTGTACTTTTAAACACTTTTAAATTGCAAATCCCTCAAATAGTTACATGTCTTGGCCAGTGAAAACGCGTCGACCTCTTGTTAAACAATTCAAACTGAGGCCAAATCGCTAATCAAATAAAAAATGTAGCAAAACACGTCTTCAGTCAAGAGGCCAGCACTTTTTCCAAGTGGACATTAATCACCACTGTCATAAATCAAACAAACAGGACCATCGCTCTGTTTCAACACCCCCCCCCCCCCCCCCCCCCCC
>SSNP01000027.1:1560883-1575227 GCA_006937955.1 Pachypanchax playfairii
TAAAATAAAATAAAATAAAATAAAATAAAATAAAATAAAATAAAATAAAATAAAATAAAATAAAATAAAATAAAATAAAATAAACTTTATTGAATCATTGTGAAAGATACTGATGTGTCAGTGGTCTGCTATTTTTTCAACTAGAAGCAATAGTACATTTTTAAAATAATTTATAAAATCAGACTTATACAAGTTACTGATCATTAGAAAACTATTTGAAGTTGTTTAAGGTTTTGGATGCTTCAACAAGATAAAAAAAATATCCAACAAAAAAATGGAAAAAGACTTGTTATGAAGCATTTAGAAGCTGTTACTGTCATAAATACAATTGATTACAAAATCTTGGATACTTTATACTAGAATTTCTGAAGTATACCATATAATTTAATTAATACACCACATCTTGAAATATGTGCAGCAACAAATCTATGATTTTGATAAGACACGGAGGTTTTGCATATGCTCCAATTTTTTATAAAGTCAAACCAAATTTGGTCTGGCAGATTAAAAATGATCCGTCTATGACGCTCAGACACAAATAAGTATGTGAAAATAAACTGTATACCTAACCTTTTCTATCTTGATTGAGAAAAACTTTGGATTTTAAAATTAAAACAGCATACTCAGCAAAATTACTAGTAAACCTTAAGGAATATATTTAATTAAAAATGATAATTTTGGCAAACATCAGTTGCATCAGCCTTAGCTTCCACACATCCATCCATCCATCCATCCATCCATCCATCCATCCATCCATCCATCCATCCATCCATCCATCCGTCCGTTGTGGTTGGGCAGCTTACACATCTTACACAGTTGTTTTAGAGCAGCATCTACTTGTGCTGAAAAGTGAGCTGAACTGACCTGCCTGCAGTTCAGAACAGTCACAAACATAAAAACATTTGGAACATCCGAGATGGAAGATTCAGCCAAAAGGTCCAGGACTACTGACCAGCTATCAGACAAGAATGAAACACCATCTCTGTCCTAAAACTCCAACAGCTGGTCTCCTTCCTTCCCAGATGTTTACAGACAGATGTTAAAAAATTGCTAAACATTACCCTGGTCCAACATTTTGAGATGTCCGTCCTTCCTTCCTTCCTTCCTTCCTTCCTTCCTTCCTTCCTTCCTTCCTTCCTTCCTTCCTTCCTTCCTTCCTTCCTTCCTTCCATCCATACGTCCATACGTCCATCCATCCATACATACATACATACATTTTCTGAACCTGCTTCTTCCTGTTCAGGGTCACAGGGAGCTGGTGTCTATCTCCAGCAGTGTTTGGGCGAGAGGCGGAGGACACCCTGGACAGGTCGNGTTGTGGTTGGGCAGCTTACACATCTTACACAGTTGTTTTAGAGCAGCATCTACTTGTGCTGAAAAGTGAGCTGAACTGACCTGCCTGCAGTTCAGAACAGTCACAAACATAAAAACATTTGAAGATTCAGCCAAAAGGTCCAGGACTACTGACCAGCTATCAGACAAGAATGAAACACCATCTCTGTCCTAAAACTCCAACAGCTGGTCTCCTTCCTTCCCAGATGTTTACAGACAGATGTTAAAAAATTGCTAAACATTACCCTGGTCCAACATTTTGAGATGTCCTTCCTTCCTTCCTTCCTTCCTTCCTTCCTTCCTTCCTTCCTTCCTTCCTTCCTTCCTTCCCAGATGTTTACAGACAGATGTTAAAAAATTGCTAAACATTACCCTGGTCCAACATTTTGAGATGTCCTTCCTTCCTTCCTTCCTTCCTTCCTTCCTTCCTTCCTTCCTTCCTTCCTTCCTTCCTTCCTTCCTTCCTTCCTTCCTTCCTTCCTTCCATACGTCCATACGTCCATACGTCCATACGTCCATCCATCCATACATACATACATACATTTTCTGAACCTGCTTCTTCCTGTTCAGGGTCACAGGGAGCTGGTGTCTATCTCCAGCAGTGTTTGGGCGAGAGGCGGGGGACACCCTGGACAGGTCGCCAGTCCATCACATGACCTGTCCAAACATGAGCACCCTTGTATATCTTTAATATTTTTTTATGTTTGTGTGGACATACGTGCAGAAGTACTCCACCCTGTATAAGCTCCTTCTCCAGAATAACCTACATCTTTATCTAAATAAAGGCATGTTTGAGATTATCATGCTAATGCAAAGCCATTGTTTACCAAACCACTTTCCCCTTGCCTCATATATCCTCTTCCTCTCCCCTCCTGCACTCATCTCCACACAGACCTCCTGACTGTGCATTTGCAGCCTCCAAGTCCTTCATCCAGCCATTATCTCCTCTTATCTCTTTCTAAGTCCCCGTCGCCCTGCAGAGAATGGCCTCATATTGTTACTCAGGAGGAGTTAAGACGCTCTTGGCTGTACAGAAACGCTCCCAGCAGATGTTTCACCATTTGAGCACTTTTGATCGCCTTCGCGTTCTTCCTTTGAGGGCTGGAGGGAAGGAAGAACAAATAGAGGAGAGTGGAGATGGATGGAGGGAAGGAGGTTTTTATCTTTAGAAGGCCAACAGCTGGTTGCTTCTCCCTCCCTGCTTGCATTAACCTCTTTGGCGCACTTGCAGTCATGCTACTACAAGAAGCCTCTCAGCATCTGGAGCTTAAGTAGGGCAAAAATGTCACTGCAGCCACAGCGAGGGGACAGAAAATCCTGAAAGCAGCCTGTAAGATGAGAGAGCAGGTCATGCCACCACAAATGCATCAGACGCAGCAAGCTGAAAAACGTCTTAGTTGGTGTAAGCCTTTGCTTTGGAAGTAAAACAAACCTCATATTTATCCTCAACATGAAAACGTTAGCTACTTATACATTTCAGATGATTCCGTCCTTTTTAACAGATCTAAGAATTGCACAAGAAGATAACAATGGCCGGGTTGTGAGCTAACGGAAAGAAGAAACTTGGTTTCATGGCTGTAGAAAAACCAGAGAACAAGAAAAACGTGTGATCAATCAAAACCATCACACATGTGGTTAAGTTTCTGGAAACTAATTAGAAGTTTGTCTTTGACTTTTCTTCTATTTCCAAACATTTATTTGAAATATATTTGAAAATGATGGGTGTAATTTTGTTATATTTTGTGGCACTTTTCAAACTCCGTCTTAGACTTTAAGTTATCTCCAGTTAGAGAGTTTTTAATGTATACAAGATACTTAAAGTTTGAATTATTTTATGAAAAACAATCGCTGTTACTTATTTACTGTCTTCTTCAGCCACAAACATCAAACCAGAACAAGTCAAATGTCCTAGAGTTGGACTGTTTGTGTTGTTGCGTGTCTAAATAATCACTTTCTTGTTATTTACTCGTTGTCTGATGTGGAATTATTATCCCTTTTTTTTGTTGTTCAATGTTACATGAACAACACGTACAACAACAAATCAATCACATCAAACATTAATTGCAAACTGTGTGAGATGAACATGTACACACACACTATTCAGCTGGCGGCACTTTGATGATCCACAGTGTACCTTTTCTTGAGTAAACACCCCGATTGTCTGCATTTCTCTCAACCCTTCAGCAGCTGCTTCTCCTTAAGCCACTGCAATGGCCGTCATCATCATCGCCATCATCATCATCATCTTTATAATCAGCCTGCTCAAACACGAGACAACAAAGGTGGACACACAATGGGCCCCAGTGGCTTTGAGGAACATATCAAGGCTTAGTGAGAGAAAAGACAGAGGCTGGACTGTCTTTATGTGAATAGGTAGCCTTTTGCCTTGCGCAGGGCTTGGCCCCTTTCTTCATCTTTGCTCAGTATTGGGTGTTTGTGTGCTGAAGGGAAAGGTGTGCGAGCGTGGGTGGGTGTGAGCGTGACAATAGGAGCAGGTGCTCCAGTTTGCCTTCATGCAGTTTGTTAGCTCAGACACAAGACACACAAACAGACAATGCTCAAGGAGAAGCGTTTTCTCTATGACACTTGCACACTCATCTGTCATCTGTGTCATCGTGATGTCTTCCCTTTTCAAATGAAAGCGTATTATGTTGCTCGTGTCTGGAAGGGATGGTGCTTTTACAGCTCTATGATGATGACAAGCATTTACTTGCTGTGTTGATACACACAAAATGCTAATTTAATGCTGGATTTCAAGCAGACTGGGAAACTGCTGATTTATGTTTATGGCAAGACTGGAGAATGTTTCAGAGGTTAAAGAGGCCATTTCATACAAATTTCAGGACTTTGTGGTTTTAATTTTTAAAAAACGTCAGGAAACATTATTTAACAGACCTTTCAATCTGTCTGCATTAAAATTCGGGTGGTTCCGGCTCCTTCCGACAGGCTGCTTCGTCAGGTTTCGGTCAGCAGCTCATTCATATTCATTATTCGAATATGCTGGACTCAGATTGGCTAACAAACTAGCCTATGAGAGCGCATGGTAACGTCAGATGTCATGTCTTCCTGTTATCTGTTTATCTGCGTTAAAATTCGGGTGGTTCCAGCTCCTTCCGTCAGGCCTCGAGCAGCAGCTTGTTCATATTCATTATTCGAATTTGCTGGACTCTGATTGGCTAACAAACTAGCCTTTGAGAGCAAGGTATACTGTTTCCTGCCCTGCTGTGCATGGCAACATCAGACGTTCTCTCTTCCTGTTTGCTACATCTTATGCTACAGCTTTTAGGCGTGGTTTCAACTGCGGGAGCTGCCGAATACTAACGAACAAAGGAGTTGTGATGAAACAGATACAGGCCGTTCGAACTCGGGTGTTATCGCCACCTGCGTAGTTTGAGAGATAAAAACTAAAAGAGAAGTTGTTGACCTGTTTTCACACCCACTATGAAGGTAAGACATGTGGAGCTAAAATATTCAACAGAAACCTCAGAAAAACCGTTTTTAATGGAAGGGCCTCTTTAAAAACAACACTGGTTTTCGAGTTCTTCTTTTGTCCTACTTTTTTTTTTTTTCTCATTTTTTTCATGCACACACTGAACAACAGGCTGTCGCCATCAGGTACAAAAAACATCAAAAGACCTTCAGAAAGTTTGAAGAACTATTGATCAAGACTACTTTAAAAGATTACAAGGAAGTCTGGCTCATTGTAACCAATATATATATAATATTAGGGTTTTAAACTTCTGCACAGTACCATATAAGCAATTAGAGAATCCAATTATATAGTGTTGCACTAAGCAGCTTTTATAAACCCCATCTTCCTTTTTGATTGTTTCTAATTTGATTGTACTGGATTGCTTCATGTCTCCTTCTTGAAATACAAGGCACATTGAGTCATTTTCTGGCAGCTGCTGGAGACGAGGTCTAAAACTGCAGAAGCAGACACTTCTAGAGCCAAGTCTCATACGGCAGCACAGCTAGAAATTAATTAAAACGGGGTGAGACTAGAAGAGGGCAAGAGACGTAAGACAGAGAGAGACGGAGGGTTACATGGGAAGACATGACGAGGAAAATACAGGCGCCAAAGAATCTCTCTCTTCAAAGCGTTGTCATGTTTGTGTGCATGCGTGTACGCTGGCAAGCATCTGAATTCCTGCTGCTGCTCACAGACCGATGAGGAAACAGTGCGATCCCGACACAAATCCTTGGTAAGGGTCCTTTTTCTGCCCTCCCTCACTCACCCTCTTTGCCATCAGTAAATCCGGGTTTCACTACAACTTAAGCACTTAGCTGTAATCCCCATGAAGAGGCGATAGCCCTGCACAAGTCACTTTTCGACCATTAAAGGCATACAATAGGGGCGTGTTAGGGACTCACTTAAATGGATTGAGCACAAAGCCTGTGCTTGATAAGTTTTTAGCAGGGAAGAATCCGCCGTTTACACCCCTCCTTTTGTGCATTCTTTTAGATGTACTTGTCTCAACAGTCTAAGCCGGTTTTATCCCCCCCCTTTTTTTTGCATTTGTTTAATTCCTGCAAAACAGAAGGGCTTTAGAATATGCCCCACTTCCTTCTTTCTCCCTCTCTCTTTTTTTTTTTGTCCAAACAAATGTCGCAGTAAACAATGAAGGACAACTGTATCCACTTCCTACAAGCTAAACACAAGGGAAGATGGCCCCTTCTTGATATTTCTAAAGCGCTCCCTTCGAATTAAGCCACTATTTCTAATCTTTAAACACGGAGAATCCGTCTGACTGAGGGGAAGCGTTTCGTCATGCTCCTCTCCCTCAGATGAGGAGGAGGTGGACTCCACAGAAAACACTAATTCCCATCATCCTTTGAGGGCAAGAAGGAATGTGCTCCTATATGCTGTTTATCGAAGCAATAACACTGAAACAGTGGCGGCCAAGAAAATAGGACAGGAACAAAGCAGACATTATCAGAGCTCATCGTTTGCACAGAGGAATGTTTTAGGGAGACAATCCACTTTTGTATGTTCTATATGTGAAATCAATTACGGATGGAGAGCATGGAGGTTAAAACACAACTCAGAGGGGAGAACCAACATTCCAAATTTATGGAGTAAGTAGTTCTTTCAAGGACACAGAAGAATAGTTTGTGAGAAACATGAAACATACAACCAGTTCTCATACATGAACATCCAACAGCTTTAATTTATGCTCAATGTTAAATACTCAAATGTATACAGACGGAATCTTCTGTCTATCCTTTGCATTATATCATGTAGGGATGCACCAATACTTAGCATTGGGTATTGGTTAGATACCCAATACCATGAACTGATACTTAAGATGTGGAAACTCTGCAAAAATTGTACAGAAAATTTTTATTTTTCACTTGTAATTTTAGTTCTGTGGTCATTTTTAAAAACATTTTATTTTTTAATTGGTACTCGGTATCGGCAGGTACTTAGATCCAAGTATAGGTATCGTATTGGTTTAAAAAAAAAGGTGGTATTGTTGCATCCCTAATGTCGTGCACATTCCAGCATGTTGTCAGAAAGTATGCAAAGCAGAAAACAGGATGTAATGACCTCACAAACTGCCCGTCAAGTGAGCTGCCTCTTTCTATGTCTCCTTCCAAGATCGTCCATCATCATCTCCTCCACTGTCTCCGTGTTTGTCATTGTCTGAAACCAATTGTCAGAACTTAGAACTTTGAACACTGCACTGCCCGGTGGTAGATGTACTGCCCAACAACTGCACCAACAAAAAACATGCATGTGGAGTATTTAGTCAAAGACTGAAACAGAATACCCATTTATGTATAGTGGGCTCTGTTGATTGTAGTATCTTGTTGATATGTGTTCTCAGTGTGCACTTTGCACTTGTTTGCATGCATTCACTTTGACTATCTTAAAATACCTCTATAGGAAGTGCATTTAGTGGAACAGACAGATAAAGCCTAGAGAGCAGCACTGAGAGGGGAAAAACAAGCGAGAAAGAGAGAGTCACTAAGTCGCTGAGCTTATCTAATCCAGAGGTTTGAGTGCTTGCCACTGCCACCAAGTCTTAAAGCAGATCTCGGTAGGAGGTGCTAAGACGCTCCTCAGAGCTCAGGACCCTAATGGTTTGATTAAGCTCATCCAGTCGGGCCTGCGCTGGAGAGACTTAACCTCCATTTAAAGAGCAGACAAAGGCAGGACCTTTGGGATGGATAAGAGTATTAAATCTGACTGCCAGCCTCCAAAACACACAGATCATACAGAATATATACACTGATCACACTGAGACAATCATTAACAGTATGTTTGTATGTCAGCTGTTTGACTGTCTTTGTAAATGGAAGCTTGTATTAGAATGTACAGATTCAGCTATACTAAGCACACTGAGATGATTTACATTAGGACTTGACCTTATGAAAATAGAAGCAAATGTTTCTATTCTACAACCTCAAATTCAAAAATGTTTGTAAAATAACACAATGCGATGTTTGCAAATCTCATAAATCTATGTTTTATTCCCAACAGAACATAAACAATATGTCACATGATGAAACGGAGACTTCCATTTCATAGAAAATATTAACTTTTAAATATTTTTGAATATGATGTCAGCAACACATCTCGAAAAATCTGGATAAAATGCGACAAGTTTCTTAAAGTTATTGGCACAATTCAAAGTAACCGGACGGAAATTACAACTAATTAGGTTAACAAGCAGCAGCTGGCTAAGTGTATTAAATAGTTGTAAAGATAGCCAGAGGTTTACCAATCTGGAATAAACTGAGTCTAAAAATTATGGACTAATCTGAGAAAAATGTTTCTTAACATGAAATTGCAAAGACTTGTGTACATCTCTGATGGGATGGGGTTGCATCACAGCTTGTGGGTGGGCAGCTTACACATCTTACACAGTTGTTTTAGAGCAGCATCTACTTGTGCTGAAAAGTGAGCTGAACTGACCTGCCTGCAGTTCAGAACAGTCACCAACAGAAAACATTTGGAACATCAGAGATGGAAGAGTCAGCCAAAAGGTCCAGGACTACTGACCAGCTATCAGACAAGAATGAAACACCATCTCTCTCCTAAAACTCCAACAGCTGGTCTCCTTCCTTCCCAGATGTTTACAGTTCCATCCATCCATCCATCCATCCATCCATCCATCCATCCATCCATCCATCCATCCATCCATCCATCCATCCATCCATCCATCCATCCATCCATCCATCCATCCAATTTTCTGAACCTGCTTCTTCCTGTTCAGAGTCGCAGGGAGCTGGTTTCTGTCTCCATGCGGGGGACACCCTGGACAGGTCACCAGTCCATCACAGGGCAACATGTATGTAAATATACAATAGAAATAACAACCAGACCTATTTACAAGGTGGATGAAGAAAAGTGAAGGTCATTATCCTGCATATTGCTCTGCTCAACATATCTTTAATCAGATGATTTCTTCTATAGAAGTTCATGACCTGTTGAATTGGTAATTCACTGATTCAGGGGATATGGGAGAGGGACAGGATTAAAACATGATAGTGGTCCTTAAGAACTGTAAAAGGACAAACTGCTGTAGTCAGCAGACTTTGTTCATGTGCTGCCATATGAGCAAAATACTTTATTTTAATGCTAGCCATAGAAAACAAAAAAATATATATAATTTTATTCAGTTTAGAGTAATAAAAGAGACAATATTAATTAATTTGAATATATTTCTATTTATTCAGACACATTTCAATTAAAATAATATAAAAAAAACTGTATAATCTGTCATAGAAACTTCAAATGTTACAGGCAGTGCACAAATAAAAAATATATCTATTGCAGAGGTTGGGGTTGAACAAGTGTTTTAAAAATATAAGTACCAACAATTTAAATCTTGTTAACTTCCGTGCACACGGAAAGCAGCTCTTTTAGTCCTGGTACTCCTGTTTGTCTTATTTCCTCAGCAAGATGCAAAAAGCGCAGTTTTGATCATGGACTGGTCCCTTAGTGATTGGTTCCAGAGTAAGTCTGAAGTCCCACCCCCTCACAAAAATAATAATAAAAAAACTCAGCTAATTTGATCTGAATTGGTTTATGTAATTCCTACCCTGCTGCTGCATGTTCCAGTCATTGTTTTGTCTCATACGTTTAGCTGTAATTAGTGATTTGATACCTAAAACGACTCTGTGCAGGTGAGTGGGCGGGACTTTCAGCTGCACATCTCTAGTGTGAAAACTCTGATTACATGAACCCAACATGGCAGATCCTGCAGACAGGGTAAGTAAGAGAATGATCAGTAAAAGTGCAGCACACACAGACCCAGACAATCATCAATGTTGTTTTTCCATGTAAAGCCTTCTGTTGGTGATTTAAGGGTTAAATCTACCCCCCCCTCTGACTTTGCTGGCTGTGCTGGAAGGCTGCTAAGTAGCAGCTGTCCACCTGGCGACAGAAGACACACACATAAACATACACATATATGTCCTCTTGAGGAGGAGCTGCTCTCTAACTCGGCCTCACACATGTCTGTGAGCTTGTGAGGATGAATACACACACATAGCTTCATGGAGGAGAGGGCCAGATGGTCAGGGAGGATGGCAGTGCCCAGTGTCAGCGAGAGAGAGAGACACTGAGAGAGAAATGGGAAGACAAGGGGAGAGAGAGAAGGAGGGGGGAGTTAGGGAAAATATGAGATAGTTGGAAATAGATGGACACATGCCAGAACCAAGTGGTGGAGGAGCATCAACAGAAAGAAAACATCACACCAATCCAGCCTGTGAGAGCTGCAGAGAGACAGAAAAGAGGCCATCTATGTTACCAAACACGCCCAATCTGTGATCACATGCTTCCGAAAAACTGCAAACTCAGGCATCAGCTCTTAAAGGTCTATTTTATACTCAGTCACAGGTTCAAAACTTTGGTTTCATGGTGGTCAAGAAGACATTTAGTTGCTTTAATGAATGAATAAATAAATGTATATGACATTTTGCTTTTGTGTCTTTATGATCTTCCACTTTTTTAACTGTCCAGTAAGACAGTCCATTTTTACTGCTTGGTCAAAGATATGATCAGCTGAAGGGATGCTCCACTGTGATTGGCTGTTATATTGTTAGACACATAAAGCCTTTAAAAGAGAAGGAGATTTGATTTAAAACCACTAAAACAGTTTTTCTTCTACAAAATACACACAAGTATATTTTATAGACATGTTTTGTAATTATCTTCATAAACAATTAATGTAATTAGTATAAAAGCAACACATCACATCAGATTTACCACCTAAATCTACAATCACTGTACCCGATGCTCACATGTTGCAACTTTGTATAGGGTCTAAAATTCGTGTAGCTACTTTAGTTTTGGTGCAAAATGCGGTTCGATATTATTGAACAACCACATACGAGTTTTTAAAGTTTTTTTTTTTCACAAATGTGGTTTCACTTGTTTTTTTACACAATGTGAGAATAACCGTGTCTCCAGCTTAGAGCTCAAAGTGCATTAAATGATTATCAGTCATAACTGATTATCAAAAAGTCTACTCTCAAGGAATCAACCTCAAAGTTAATGACTAGTCTACCTACTTGAATTTATTCATAAAGTTAAAAGTGAGCCAAACTTTTTCTAAATAACGAGACAAAACAAATTCTCATGATTGTTGCATCTAGTTTGAGCAAAATGTTGCAGAACTGCTTATCTGACAAGTAAAAAAAGATGAAATAATGAAAAAAAACAAAGGCGTGTTATCTGAGCGGTGACTTGTTTGTGAGGATGTGAAACTCTTCATCCAGATGGCAGGATTTTTTTTTTTTTTTTTCCCAGCTTTAATTCATTTATTTCATGTCACAGTTTCGCTTTGATCGCTCCTCTCTAATAATTAATGTGGTTTTGCTGCACGCTGCTCTTGAAGTCATTGTTCCAGTCTCGGCTGCACGGACATGATTTGGCTTTGACTTCTGCACCTGATGGGAAAAGCGGAGCCTCCCCCCCCACCCCCTCCCACCTCCATCATCTCACCTCATCTCACCCTCTCTCTCTCTTTGCTTCTCATTATCTGCCTCTCTATTAGTTTTTCCTCTTTTCTCAGAGCTTTGAATCGTCTCAGAGGGGCTTCTCTGTTGCTTTCACACGGTTTACACACACACATTGGACTCATTGGTGTCTCTCCAAAGTGGAAAAGATACAGTGGTTGGCATGTGTCACTCATTCATTATTGATCAGATCCAGCTGCCGTCATCTACTAAAGATCACTCAGAGAAATGCCATTGTCTTTCTTCAACACCCTCAACACACAGGTTGTTGATTTGTTTGTGTATATTCAAGTACTCACATACTAACTGTATCAATACCAACACAAATACAACTTGCACATGTTCAAGTCAAGATTCTGAGGGATTTTCAAGCACGTGCTATGATGCAACAAGACAATCCATCTATAATGAGACGGTTTTTCTGCAGCACTGATAATCTAGTGATGCGATTTGACTAAACAGATGTGTTTTTATTCCTGCTACAAGTGAACGCATCCGCTTTGAGTCAGGGTCTGGGAGGAAAGAAGAGAGGAGGGGAACTTTACCCACAAACCTATTCACTCAACCGTATCTGTTCTAACCCCTCGCCTCATGCTCCTCTCTGAATCTTTTTTTTTTTTTTCAAATGCAAGTCACCGTGAAAAATGTGCTGGTCCAATATTTGCACAGAAGTGGTGCTGGGACAGGCAGATAAACTATCAGTATTTGAATTTGGCTTCCCATGCTCCAAATAGCCATCCTCCGCCTGTTTAGCTTATTGATTGGCTTGGCAAGAATCTAGGTCCCCTCAGCGGTGACCAAGGTCATACAACACATGGACTTTGTGCCATCTATCCGCCCCTTCAACACTGCCATCGCAGCTACCCCCTTCAACACCCACCATAATCTCTCTCTCCTCTTTCGTTCTCCCATGAACACGCGTGAAGCCAGGACATGTGTGAGCAGACGTGTGTCGATGCATGATTAGGCTAACGTACAGATAGGTAAAGGCAAAGAGACAGGATTCAATTTGTGATGCCACCTGAAGCTTTGAAAAGTTTAGTGATGATACAGGATGAGAGAAGGTTTTTCTTAGTATAACAAGATGTTGTACGTTTTCTTTAAATAAGCACAGAACAACTAATTTAACGCTTCTATATAAGTTTACATTAAATGTCTAGATGTACAATTTCAGTGTATGTGTGTGTGTGTGTGTGTGTGTGTGTGTGGGTGTGTAATGACTCAGGGTTTGGACCAGAGGCAGCGTCCTCTGCTCTTCTGCGGGGAATCAATGAGATTGAATTCTGAAGGTTTTCTCAGGGGCATCAGCCAAACTTGTCAATACTACTCTATGTCACAAGTGCATTTTGTACACACAAACACACACACACAGAACCCCCCCACCCAACCCCACTCCTTCTCAACATACCTCTTAATACATCTGCTGCTTTTCTAGTCCTCAGTTAAACTTGCCCTAATTTCCGTACAGCACCCCGTCTCATAAACATTTTACTACAGTAATTTGCACTTTTTCATTTTAAACATGTGTTCTCCTACAGTAACCATGAGAACATGACAACAGGAATTCTTTACTGTAAATCATATCAGAAAAAAGTTTTTTCCATCAACCTTCCTGAACCTTAAAGCTGTCTGACACTGAGACGGCCAATCACCTGACCTCATGTTTCTGCATCCTCTGTCCACTCTCCAAAAGTTCTATGTGTTTATAATATTTT
Source organism: Pachypanchax playfairii (assembly GCA_006937955.1). Classification (NCBI taxonomy): domain Eukaryota; kingdom Metazoa; phylum Chordata; class Actinopteri; order Cyprinodontiformes; family Aplocheilidae; genus Pachypanchax; species Pachypanchax playfairii. The sequence continues at coordinate 1,573,903 of SSNP01000027.1, forward strand.
TGCTTTCTTTAATAAATTGTAAGAACCATTTTTGGATCATGAGAAATTATTGTCTTTGATCTTCAGATTACGAGGGAATTCTAGATATTAGATCAAACAAGATGTTGACCTGCTAAAACAAAGTCAAAGTTAAAATGGATTTAATTTGAAACCAGAATTCTGCAAGCACTGATATTCTATTAAAGAGGCCCTTCCATTAAAAACGTTTTTTCTGAGGTTTCTGTTGAATATTTTAGCTCCACAGGTGTTCTTACCTTCATAGTGGGTGTGAAAACAGGTCAACAACTTCTCTTTCAGTTTTAATCTCTCAAACTACGCAGGTGGCGATAAAACCCGATTTCTCCCGAGTCCGAACGGCCTGTATCTGTTTCGTCACAACTCCTTTGTTCGTTAGTATTCATCAGCTCCCGCAGTTGAAACCACACCTAGCATGCTGCTGGCTAAAAGCTGTTAGCATAAGACGTAGCAAACAGGAAGAGACGACGTCTGACGTTGCCATGCGCAGCGGGGCAGGAAACAGTATACCTTGCTCTCATAGGCTAGTTTGTTAGCCAATCTGAGTCCAGCAAATTCGAATAATGAATATGAACGAGCTGCTGACGAAGCCTGACGGAAGGAGCCGGAACCACCCGAATTTTAATGCAGACAGATTGAAAGATCTGTTAATCAGTGTTTCCTGACGTTTTTTAGATATAAAATGTTTCATATTACTGGTTAATACTTAAGAAATAACCACAAAGTCCTGAAATTTGTATGAAATGGCCTCTTTAAANCTAAACAGCTTAAATTATATTTAATATAAGATTCCCAGAAATGCTGGTTGGACTAACAATGTGTTTTTAAAGATTGATAACCAAAATTTAGGAGAGGTAAGTGAAAATATTCCTTGTCTTGACAGCTGATCTCCATGGAAGGGGGAGGAGTGTAGATGATCCATCACAAAAACGGATTTGATGAATAAGAAAAGATGTTGTTGTTTCAACGTTAGTCTGAAATGAAGCACTACAGAGGGCACAGCACTTCCTACAGCTGGTGAGTCTTAAACATGGATCCTCTCTGTCACAGGAATGTCTTTGTTGCAGGATTCCAGGACTAGGAAGGGTTTGAGTAGATGGGTCGAAAAGTGTCCTGAAGCAAACTTGTTAATGATTCACAACTGGAAAATACAGAGGCAAGAATTAACTGGTTCTAGATCCACAAACATCCAAACAGAGAGCTGTGAGCCAATAATCAGGCTTCAAATTCAGGGGATTCAGAAGCAGGTAAGTAATCAGGTCAATGTTTAAAGGGGTTATGACATCAAAATGCACTTTTTTGAGGTTTTT